>JACGDI010005795.1:126206-150658 GCA_014898725.1 Jacaranda copaia
CAAAAAATATCAAGTATTTAGTCAAATTAAGTATAAAGCCTTAAAATTTGGTATCTAAAAGTTTGCAACATATAAAACACTCATATACATGAAGCCATGAAAAATAAATTTCAAGATTATTTAGTGAAAAGTTTAAAAAAAAAATTAAAACATCCAAAGATAAAAATCTATGAATATGATTATATACTTTATTAAAAAAAATATTATGCAATCAAAAGTTAATAGATAGTTGCATTAAAAAATAAAAATATACGAGAATGATATAGAACACAATATTGATGGCTCAAAAGTTGTTTGAAAAAATTTAAAATTATAATATTTCAAGATTATTTTAAACTTAAAAGAAGATGAGTATATATTAAGTTAAAACTTAAAATATAAAAAATTAGATAATATATTAGTTGTCAGTGATTAGAAAAATCTTATCTAATTTTAGTTTTTGATTAAAAATCAATTAAGTTAAGATAAAACTATAATAATAAAGATAAAAAAATAAAATAAATATATAAAATAATTATAAGTTAATATCAATATTAGTATATAAGTTTATAGAAACTTTTTAATTTGACTCATAGCTTAGTTATCGAATAATTAAATAAAGAAAAAAGTTTAATATTAGTAATGCAATGTTAAAATTATAGTAAATTGATAAAATAATTATAAACTTAAAATTAATTTTAAAATAGGAATTAGTGATGGACATGAGGATGAAATTAGAATGTAAAATAAAATATGGAAAAAATGAATTATTATATTCATTCTCAATTTTTTGTATAAATGTAATTGGATCTTCATATTATATTCCGCAAATAACAGAAAAAAAAAGGATGAATAACAAAAAAAAAAAATTGTTAATCTTTCAAACAATCAAAATTTTAACAAAATAAAAAAATAAAATTAGATATGTATATTGATGGCTTAAATAATGTCCAAAGTCAAAAACTCAAAAAGTTAACAGGAGTAGTTTATGTTGAAGTAACTATCTCATAATTTTTTAAATAGATCAAAAAAGATCTAAGAATATATATTATTGTAGTATATAAAATTTTTAGAAAGAGTTCAAATTATACATGCTTATACATACATAATATATATGAATATAAAATAAAAATTAAATGGCATACTTCTAAAATTATAAATATTCAAAAAAATGAAATACATTTTGAAAATATTAAAGCAAAAAAATAGATCACTCCTATAAAATTATAAACTTAGATTAAAAAAAGGTAAATTGAAAAATAAATTACAAAATTTAACAATAAATCAATAATTTGATTCAAAAAATGAGTGAAAGGATACTAATGTGTAACATTTTAAATAAAATAAAAATTAAATGACAAAATTTGTCAATAATTAAAGAGAAAAATACAAGTAATAAAAATTAAATTAAATTAAAAATATTAAGAGCACTTAATATATCTCATAATAAATGAATTGATTACATAAACTAAGTAGTATATAAAAAAGATATAGAAATTTACAAATTTAATAACAATAAAAGTTAAATTATAGATTATATTTAGGTTGAAAAGAAAACTATAACATTAAAATCCAAAAAATCTCTTCCATCGTGTAATATTCTTAAAATAAATAAAATAAATAAAAAAATAAAAAGGTGAACAATAAAATCAAGTAAACAATAAACACTTTGAACAATAAATAAAGATGCACACAAAGAGATAGAAGAAAAATATGCTAGAAAATAAAGAGGATACAAAGGATAGAGTGAAAAAAAATATTAGAATTGAGAACATTAATGACATGACTTTTGAAAGACGTTATGTATAATGGTATAAGTATAAATTAGTTATTAAAGATAAGAGAAAATCATTAAAGATTTATCAAATTATAGATTTCAAATGATCAAGAAATCTTCCACATACTGAGAGTAAAGATGAAAGAGACTTTATACACAAAATACAATCATTTTTTATATTAGAGATAATTAAAAAATAATTGTTCCAATCAAAAAAATGATTTCAAAAAATCAGATATCTTTAACAAGAATAAAAAATATCAAATTTAGTAACTAAAAAACAATTTTAAAATTTAATTAGAAAACTCAAAATTTTAAGAATTTAGAATTTGGTTAAATTGCACAATTACGAGTCTCACACTATTGCTCTATATATAACAGTATAGATATATATATATATATATTTTGAATTTCGAATGAAAAAAAGTTAGAGATAAGATATAATTATGTCAATTAGAGATAGTAATTAGCAACTAATGAAATTTTTTTAATTTGAATTAAAATACTCAAAATTTTGAGAATATGCCATTTGGCCAAAATTGTACAATTAGAATCAAATTGCATAATTGTTGCTCCCACACCGTTGTGTTATATATAATAGTATAGATAGATTATAGATTAGATGCTTTTCATATAAATTATTGGATTTCAAGCTTATTTATATCATAATTACATCACTTGTTTATTTACTTTTATTAAAAAAAAATAATGCAAGAAAAATAATGAGTAGGAGTAGAATGTCATGATATGGCAAGAATGTAATGCAAACTTGAATTGATCAAAATGATTTTTTTTAATAAAATTTTTAGTCTATAATTAGTCGATTGAAGAATCAAGTGTAACTATATATCTATAATACCAAATAAGTATTAATATCAACAACAAAACCTAAAATGCAATGATTTGATTAATAATTGTGATTAAGTTATAGTCTATTATTGCTTTTAAATGATTAATAGAATTAAAAATTTATTCATTAATATGTTGTGTGTATATTTTTTTAAGGATAGATATTTTGAATTTGAATTTTACTAAATTTTAAGAAAAATAACAAATATATAATGATTTTGAGAGTATTCGGATTCGATTTTTTTTCCCGAATATCTAATTATTATTTGAATTCACATATGGTCATACCAACCAGAAATCCTATAAAATCTTGAATTGAATTCGAACATGACATATTTATATCAAATTTAAATTTAAATTTAAATCCAACATGATCCAATTCGAATTCGATTAATTGATAGTCTTAAATCCACACGCCAGAAAGGTTTGGGCTTGAGAATGGACCCATGATATCATGAAGATGAGAAAATGGGCTACCCATTAGGATGCCCACCTATGGCAGATAAAACGGGTGAAAGGGCTAGCAGCTAGCTATTGCTCCAGGAGCGCCAAAATGGACGACCAAATGAGCCAATGAGGAATTTTTTACTTTTATTATTGTCCCTATGAATATACCATTAATTTTATAAATTCAAAACATTAATTCTTATCATTATTAAATTATATAGTGACAAATCAATTCATATCATCACTAAAAATATTTTATAATAAAATAAAATTATTATCACTCAATATACATTATTAATAACAATTATATACTATTACTAATTTTTTATTATTAATATTATACTTTTAGGATAACAACCATGATAGCAAGGATGGATACTGACCCCAGGCTTATTATATAATATATATACACATTAAATTTTAGTAATAATCAATTTAAATAATTTATCAAAAAATTATTTAATATTAATTACAGTAAGTATTTTTAATTTTCATATTAACTGTTTACAAAATTGACTTCGCTTTAAATCAAAAATTAATTATCTAGATTTATTAAATTAATTTTAATTCATTTTTCCTTAAAGATAAAAATTAAACACAATAAATAATTTTTTTTTTATCTATTTTATCTTTTCAAAATCTGAAATAAATTCTTAAATCCATATTTACAATCAAGTAATTAAGACTATTAAGTTAGGCCAGTTAGGACATTTTCATTTAATTTGTTTGAGAAAAGATTGAGGTTTTAGCCAACTAAATTCCAAAGAAATTACAAGCATTTAAAATATTTTGTTTCCACTTTAATAAGTTTGAGATAAAGAGATAAATGCAAGTGAATATTTTAAAAAATTTCTTTTTAAAATTTTTCTTTATGTTTCAACAACTACAAATAAGAGAACTTTTTTGTTATGAATATTTTCAAGAACACGCTCTAAAATAAGATAGAAGACGACTTTTAATTAGATTATTTAATTATTTATATTAAAAAAATATTACTAAAACTTTTTTTTATATATTGATCATTTATAAATTTTATAATATAAAATAACGTCACACTCAATTTTTAAAGATGTGCATTTTGAATTCATATATTATGAACATTATAACTTTTGAACTTTAAAATTTGTGCCCTTGCTCGTATTTTTAGATCCGTCCCCGCATGACAGTGCCATGGCAGGATGGGGATGGGAATGGGGATGGATGTATGTAGCTAATATATATGTGTTTTATGCTTATATATAATCATATGAGTATATATGTATATATATATATGTATATGTATGTATATACATAAAGAAGTATTTATTTTTTCATATTTATTACTTTTTTTTATTTAATAGTGTAATCAATTAAAATGACAATCTTATCCTTGTCACTCCCAGGGAGAAATGCACCACCCTACTCGTAGTTACCACCATTGATGAACAACACATCCCATATTCCTAAGGTCCCAAAACAAATTATAACATTGAGCATATGAATAATTAACCGATTAATCCTCTCGCCGGATCAGCATTTCACGTACCGATCGAAATGGCACTCCATAAACAGTTCATCGATCAAGCAAATCGCCCCTCTCTCCACCAATTCCTTTATCAAAGTAATCTCAGTCCCCTCCACATCCATCTTCACCACCACGAAATCGCTCGGCCCGACCGTTCTCTTCAGCCAATCCACAAAATCAAATGCCTGAACTTTGGACACCGCCGACAGCTTATCCTTTTCCGCTTTCTGCCCTTCGATTCTGCCGAACGGACGCATTCTCCACACTTTGTCCTTCGCGATGATCGGCTTGCTGCAGAAGACGACCGTTTCGTTCCTTATCCACGCCGCGTACGGCAAAAGAGTCACCCCTTTTCTCGATTGGTACTGTTTGTGGAATTTTTTGTCGGCTTCAACTGCGTAGATTTCGAATGTTTTGTTCTGTTTGGGGTATTGTTTCACGAACCAGCTACCGATGCTGGAATCGTACTCGCGAGCGCCGAGATCGATGTAGATGAATCTGTTTTTAGAGCTCAAATCAATCATGTTCGGAAGGTATTTGACATTTTTCTCTTCCTTGCCTAATCCTTCCCATATATCCAGTGGCTCTTCTGCTATCAATGGCTCCAGGTCGCGAATGAGCCAACGCTTGTAGTCAGAAACACTGCATGCCACCTGTTTGCGCAAATGTGTGTTGGGATTTGGTATGTTTGAGTAAAACCTGTCCTTGATCATGGCGAGGGAAGTGAGAATAAGGAACATGAGTATAATGCTATAGACAATAGGTTTAAGGGAAGAGGGATTATTGGAGGAATTTGGTTTTCTGGGGTTAATCATGATGTCTGAAAATGGAATGTAAGAGTAAGCAATGCATTTGCCCTTCATTCCATGATGATAGTGGGGTTGGGAGGTTCATTTGGAATGTTAGTAGGTTGAAAATTGAGATTGTGCTGAGGGAAGAAAGGTAAGTAGACTGAGTATTTAATATATATTAAGTATATATAATTTACAAGGAATATTTTTAAAGAATTATGAATTTATAAGTTGATTTTCTTCTATTTACCCTATGTGTGCTGTAGTGTATAATTTTAGAAGGTAGGAATTTATAATGTGCTTACATATGTTTACACAATGAAAGTAATTTTCACTCTTTTATAATTCAACTTATTCTGCATATATAGCCGAACAACTCAATTCTATATAGTCTTCACAAGTAAGATTGAAAATATACTAAAAAAATAGTTAAGCAATTACATATATAGAATTCTATTTTTTGATATGGTAGTGTATCACATAATTTGCTATATTAAACTTTATCTAACTGATTCATGAATCTTAATATAACAATTGAGTATTGTTTTGTATGTCATGATTTTGTGCTGGAATTGTAGAATTAGTCAATACTTTAATCAATTCTTTAAGCTAGAATACTTTGCTAAAAGTTCGTTAATATAACCAATGGCTTCATAATTAAAAGTTTTGGTTCAATTGCAATTAGAGTCTTTTGACTATACTAATTGATATATAATAAAAATTGCGACTAGCCTTGTAAAACATATTATAATCATAAATGATATAGAGTAGAATCGACATTCAAACCTTAGTGTTGAAGTGAATTTTCGTATTTGTAGAGCAAGTTCTATTCCACTTGATGCTATAGTATCACTTCTATCTTTTTTGTATTAAATATTTATGATTCTAAATTAAAACAAATCAAAATAGCACCATATATCACATTTGTTGTTATTTATGTGACAATGCGTTCTTCTTTGGTTTTAAAAGAACTATCGTTATCCTTTTAACTAAGTTATTTATTGTTGCACAAAAAGACACCCTCGAAGTTTTTTGAGGAAGTGAGAGAAAGAAAACGGTAAAGAAAAAAAAATAAAAATCGTGGCATGTACTCATATCCTCTACAATCTATATCATGGCATGGCAGTGAAGTGGTTTTCAAATCCAAGACCCATGTTGCCAAATTTGTTTGGACCCAAACCAAAATCGGACTCGAACTAAGACCCACTTCATTTGGGCCTGAAAAATGGACCCAAATGTAATAGATTTAATGGGTTGCCTAGGTTGGGCCATCTGTGTTGATACCTCATGGTCCGAAATCATATAGAGTGCTCCATCAGCCACAGAAAGTTCTACAGAAAAAAGAAAAAAAATAAAAAAAAGAGAATGGAACTTTTTTAATTAATTAATTTATTTACAAACATGCACTCCGTTGTTTGATAAGTTCCAACACTGGACCTTATATTTTTTGTGTAATACTTGTATCATTGAATTAAAGGCCATCCGACAAAATGGAATTTACTAAATACCATCCTATAACAAAATTTACATCTCCAAAAGAAAATATTCCCAACCTCAAAACCACATGCCTTCTTTAGGCAGCCTCACAGAATTCACACAATTTCCATTTTGTGTAGGCAGCAAGATTTGCTAGAACGATAGCTCATCTTAATTTTTTCAGCCTTCAAGAGCAAAACAGCCTAGAAAACAAGTATCCATGACACCCCTGCACAGTATCTAGCAAAGGAAACGTCTGACAAGCCTCTTCGACACCTCTATTCATCCACTTTATTGACAAATTTTCAGCAACTGGAGCAACCTGATGTTGCAACACAGCAGCACCCAAAGGTCCTACCAAATTTAGCCTTGTAGCAGCGGAAATAACATCTCTCATAGTAACAAACATGTACGCCCTCTGAGTAGTCGCAGCATCAAACCCAAGAAGTCCACAAACGAGCCCAAAAATGGGAGCGTGGTGGAAAGAAACTGCCCCACTGCTCAAAGCTTCAGTTCTCATCATTTTAATCAGAGGAACTTCAGAGAAAACAGCAGCAGCTACTCTCATAAGGGCTGATCCTTGAGCTATTGATGCCTTACGACTGACTTCATTTGTCAGAGTTGCATTCAGTAATCTATCAAGTTTGTGCCATGTTTGTGTGTCTGGAGAAATGACTGTGGCGTAGACGAAAGGAAGAAGTAGGCTTCCTGTATTTTCCAATACATGGACTATATAAGTTTTTAAATCTTCAGGCAAGATGACTAAACGAGCTTGCATTGCTGCCTCAAGACCAAAGGAATGAGCAAAGCCACCGGTAGGAAGTATAGAATCCAATAGTTGCCATTGGCTCCATGGCTGGAGAGAGCCTGATAGTGAAGATTTATCTTTGTTATCATTTGCCTCCATAACACCCCCCATATGAAGGCAGAACTTGCACTATAATCTAGCGCACAGAAAAAAACAGAAGATGAAAAACCAAACTAAGATGAGAAAGATGCCTCGCTAATATAATTATTGATCGCAAGTTATCCGAAATCCATCTCAATAATATCAAGACTACATTTTATCAGCAATATGCATTTTGTAAAAATTAAACTGCTCCCTGTTTGCAATATAACAAGGATAAATTTGATTAACTTTCTTGGAAGGAAACAAAGAAAAAGAACAGAAAAGAGAAGGAAAAACATCCATCCACGTGACTGAACGCTCAACGGCAATTAAAATTTAGATAATGAATATGTGATTCATTTGTTTTCTAATCAGGAACAGTAACGACACAATTAATGGAGCAAAACCAGACAAGAAAAGCAGAAAGCACCACACCCGCACAGTAGATATTACCTCCAACTCTTAAAATCATGTCCAAATCAATGAAGATTAAAGAATTGATATGGCTCAAAGAAATTATAAAGACGTTATATCAAAGAATTTATATTACCTGAAAGCAGCTTTCAGCAGGTTGAGGATTTCCACAAGAAAATCACACAGAGAAGGTCGAACAAAGAAAGAGAACACTGAGGAAGAAGAAGAAACGAGCGTGAGCGTGGGCGAAATGATACAGGAAGGAAAGAGGGAGGATGAAATGCCGGTCGTTGACGGTGAAGGGTTTTCTTTTGGCTGGTGTCTGGCAAATTGAGAATTAGCATTCGGTATAATTTATGGAAAACTAGGGCTCGTTTGGTTTTATTTTTATTTTTATTATTTTTAAAATATTACATAGTAAATAGTGAAAATGAATTAAAAATAAATTTATATTTAAATAAATTATTAAAAAAATAATAATTAAATTAATTTTAATAAGTTGTAAGTGAAAAGAGAGAGAAATTATATATATTATTTGAAAAAGATATATATATATATAATTTATTGAAAAATGTATTATGAAAATAAAAATAATATTTTGTAAAAATATATAAAAAATAACGTATTTTATTTTTAAAATAATAAAAAATAGGAAAATGAACTTTGAAAATAAAATCAAGTGGCCCTTGAAGTTAGTCCTTCATAAACTTTTATAAAGTTAATATGGCCATATATGTTTTTATATGGGCCCCAGACAAAAATATAAGTTTAACTTTTATATGTAGTTCTTTAAATAGCTTTTATAAAGTTTATCTCTTTAACCTTGAAACGTCAGTCCTTTGTAATCATATATTTTGTTTTAGAAAATGCCCTTGAAGTTTGGGAAAACACTCTTTGTAATTGCTTTACCTTTTCTAGAAGAGAAATCAGATGTTCTGTACTTCTTTTCACATGGGAAGATCTTTGCTAATTGCTTTACCATTTTCTTAGGACAAAAATCAAGATATTGTTTGGTTATGTTTTTTATTTGATTTTATTATGTATTTTGAGAGAATAAATTATTGAAAAATGTGAAAGTTATTTTTTGTTATGTTTGTTTATATTTTAGATGAGATATTTTTTATTATGACAGTCGAATCAATATTTTTTTATTAAATTTTTGAGGTGAAAATAAAATAAAATAATTTTTTTAATATTAAAATAATAATAAAATATATAATATATATAATATGTATATATATTGAAAAAATATATTTTGGGGTAAAAATAAAATATGTTTGGTTATGTTTCTCCAAAACAACTTTATTTTAGGGAAATATAACCAAACAAAGCCTAAATATTTTGTATTTCTTTCATGTGGAAAATCATGGTCTTGGAACCAAAATTTTCGTACTTTCAGAAAAGCTGATAAATTTAAAGTTATCAGTTAATTATACAATCTTGGGGTGATTCTACTGTGGGTAAAACTGAGGGCGATTCTTACTTTTTCCCCTTTCTTTGATGCCGCCAACGACGTGTTCGATGATATGCCTGTTAGAGATGGATGGTCACGTCGGGCAGTGATCGATACTAGTAAGACGCATTGATGAATTATTATGAATTATCATTAACAGATTGAGAATCAGAATCTGGAAATTAGATCGAACAAATGGTTTTTTCCCCCCTTCTCCAAACAAGTTACAGTAAATAAAACAGTTTAAGCTGATAACAATCCGGCTTTGTGCTTAAACTTCGATGGTCTTTTGATTCAGTGCAGTATATCTCCACCTCTCCTTTTCCACAAAATCTGCATCCAGGAACTGGGCTATGAAAGCCCAGAACCTGTAAACATCTTCAAAGTTGGCCAAGAAAGTAAGTGCAATAGTAACAACTGTGATTCCCAGGTCAGCTTTTCTGCTCTTGGTTCTCTCTGTTTCTTTTTCTTTGATGTTCTTCTCAAAGATTCTCTGCTTCTCCTCTTCGTACTTCTCTGAGAACCAAATATGGTGCAAAAATCCATGGCCGAGAGAAATATTATTCCGATCAGCTAGTTTCTGCACTAAAGCAGGCTCAACCTTCTCTCCTTTCCAGTCATATATATTGAATGCCACTGCTGGTCCACGGTCAAATTTTACCTTTGGCCCGTGTATTGTCACCAGGGGAAAACTGTCCAACCTATTAGGATGCTGAAGCTTCATCAGGGAACTAACCAGCCAATTGATTAAGTACCTTCCTCTGCTATTTATGAGATTCAATCCTAATGAATCCACATGATCCAAGCATTTGCACTGAATGTTTGAGCTTTCTTTCTCTTTTGATGTGGGCCTCTCTTGGACTAAAACAATTTGTTTCTCTAGTTCCACTGGTTCTGAATATTTTGGTGTTATTTCTGTTGGACTAGATTGCTTGTCAAGAACATCAGAAGGCTCACTAGCACCTTCTTGCTTTATCGCAAGATTAGCTATTTGTTCGAGTTCTGTGTCTGTCCCTGAAGAATCTTCAGGAAAACGGAGCAAGTTCTTCGCAGGTGTAATGGATACAATTCCAGCACCAGTTGAAGCCTCCAGAATTGGCACAACGGACTTCTTAACAAAGAGGCATCCAAATCCAGTAGGATTTTCCCCAAAAACTTTGTAGAAAGAGCAAATGAGGAAATCTGGGTGGAAAAGGGAGAGGCCGAAGCTATCCATATCTTTCGGTCCCAATGCACAGGCATCAAGCAACACATGCCACCCGTGTTTATGTGCCATATTCATCCATTGATATGAATAACTGGCTCCACTCATTCTTGATTGAAGGGGAAACACAAATAGCCCTCTATTTGTCTTCTTCTTCTTCTTCTTTCTTTCAATCATCTTCCTCAGTTTTGTTGAGTGAATCCTCAACCTTGGCCACTTGAACTCAGCTGCCATCAGATGGGCTCCTCTCTTCTCAGACATATTAATCATGGCCTCCAGCGCCTCGCTCTCATGATCATAAACTGTAAGCAGTTTACGGCTAGATTGGAAAGGATAAGATTCTGCTACAAGTTTGAAAGCCGCTGATCTATTTGCTGTAAAGACCATACAATAATCATTCTGAGAAATATTCAGAAACTCCATAATCCTTTCCTTGATAGCAGATTCCAGTTCCGACCCTTCTCCACCATGAAGAAGCTGCAACTTGAGGGAGACTGACTTAAAACTTATTCCAAACAACGGAAAATCAGAGGATGGAGGAGATGCAGATGGGACTGGAATTGGGATTATTGAGCTATGCTTTGACGTAACCTGTGATTGTGAAAACAGACCAACGCCAATATAATCAAGACAAACATGATTGGATTCTGAGAGCTGGGGATATTCCCGGGCCCGAATTTTGTCAACTGGAGCAGTGTCAGAGTACTTGGGATAAGCATTGATGAACTGAACAAATGATTCTTGCAAAGAAGGGATAGATTCATGGTTAGTAAAGTGAGTATTTGGGAAAAAAGAGGAAATAGTTGTGGCTGCAAAATTATGCCGGCAGGCCGCAGATGTGCTCTTGCGCTTTGCAACGGGCTGCTCTTTCTCAGGCATTCTAAGGATTGGATTTGGACAACAACCTTGGAAACATAATTCTGATGCCTCCTTCAGACCAGGTGAATTCATATTTTGCTGATTATGTTGTTTTCTTGTATGTTTCTTGTGTATTTTGCTCTCTATTTTCATTGTTATTATATAAGCTGTGATGCTTGTTTGTTAAGGGAAGTGTGAAAAAGAGCTTTTGTTTAAAGAAGTTGTAGACAGTCCACACTCTGTGTGGTGGAGTGGGATTGGGACGTGCAAATGATTAATTTGAATTGCTTAATTGACCTTTTCTTTTAAATATGTTGAAGTTTTCTTTTTCTCTTTTTCCCACTTTTTAAATCTTTTTTGGTAATTGCTTGCGCATGTTTGCCAAAGTTGACTCGGCATTATGCATTGAAAAAAAAAAAAGAAAAAAAAAGGAAGGCGAGTGCATTATTTAATGCTTTCCCACTCTTAAGCCATATCTCACTCTGGATATCCTTTGATGCTAAAATTCAGCCTGAAATTAGGGTAATCGCTTTATACAACTGTTTTTATTTCATTCTTGGGGATTATTTGGCTCTCAAAATTAATGGCTATGTTTGGTTACATTCTCTCAAAATAAAATTATTATGAAATAATATAATCAAAAATATATTTTCCTTTTCTTCAGAAATAATTTTTAAAATGACTAGAATATCCTTGCAATTTAACTGATAAATGACAAAAAAACCCCATATTCTTTACATTATAATCATTACCATCATATATACATATATTTACATATCACAATATTTTATTACTATATCATAATAAAAAATACTATTAAAATCTATTTACACCCTCAAAACCCAATAAAAAGACATTGATTAATTGCTACAGTATAATTTGTCTTCCTTCAAAATATAAACAAACATATCAAATTTTTTCAAAATAATTTTCTTACTATTCCCAAATCATAAATAAACATACATTACATTCTCTAATATAAATTTCACATTTCCCAACCCCAATCCCAAAACTCATTCTCCCAAAACATATAATCCAAAACACATAATTTGTAAACAACTATTACCAATATTTGTGGATGAATAATCTTGCAATCGAAGTAAGATTTTATATATTGTTAGATTATATATTCATTTTATATGATATAGTGAAAACTTGAACAATTATATAGAAGGATATGAAAAGTTGTGTTGCTAATTATATTTAGCAAGATGATTTAAGTTCTATTGCAATAATTTAAGACCCTTTATCATTAAAAAAAATATTTGATTAACTTAAATATAATAATATATTCAAGATATCATGCAAAGTAACGTACCCTTATAATTGTTTATGATGAATAGTAGAAGAAATTCTCTTTGCACAAGAATTTTTTTTCATAAGATGAGTTAGCTTCCACGGAGAAATAAACAAAAATTAAAGATTGAGCAAAAGTGAAAGTAAACACAAAAAGAGATTTTTATAATGGCCGGCATCAGGACATTGATGATGGCCCAAAGAGGCTTGTTGCTGGCAAAAAGAATTTCTTTTTAGAAAGTGAGTGTTACGCATAATTTGGCCTAAATATGACCTCACCATGCCACTAGTTTACTTAACCAATTTGCACGACTAAGCTATGGTAATTTGTGCTTGGAAAGGAGTACGTTTAGTTAACATTGAGTTGAAAAAGAAAGCTCGAGTTAAGGAAGTATCTTTCGAAAGTTTTGAAAGTATAGAAAAAGCTAGGATTATTAGAATGGTGCAACAAAAATCGTTGAAAATTCTAATTAATTTTTAGTAACATGAGCGGTCAATTAATTTGGAGATGTCTTCCTCACATTTTTATGTGTGAAATTGGAAATTCGAATTATAATGATTCTTAATTGTACATGCATCTGTGTAAATAAAAAAAATTAATATTTAGTAACAAAATTGAAAGCTGAGAAAAGTAATTATATTTGATGCTGGATGCATACCCAGTGGGTACGCGTGTGCGTGCGCGTGCACGCGGACAGTAAGAAGCATACCCACTGATTAGGCAATCAACATCAACAAGATCACAAAAGCAGTAAATATTTTAAAATTATTTATAAATATCCAAACATCGAATATTTATAGAAAATTGTACTTTGATATATAATGCATAGCTAAATTGACTTAATTTGAAGCGCTCAAACTAACGGGACCCAACTATCAAAATAATTTATGTTTCGAATTGAATCAAATTGAATCAATTGACCCAATTAAAAATGTAGAAGGCTTGAAATATTTGAATAGTTATTTAATTATTCAGAAATATTTATGAAATTCCTTTCAACGAAAGAGGTGACCACTTAAATAGTTGTCTTCAGATTTGGAACAAACTTTTAATGACAATACCTTTCACAAGGTACCAATTTGCTGAAAAAATTTAGGTTTTGTTTGGTTATGTTTCCCATAACAATCTTGTTTTGGGGAAGCATAATCAAACATATCTCCATTTTCTCTTCAAAATGTACATTCTTCAATATATACATACATATTATATATATCATATTTTTTTATTATTTTAATATTAAAAAAATCATTTCATTCCATTTTCACCCCAAAAATCAAACAAAAAAATATTGATTTGATTGTTACAGTAAAAAATATCTCATTCAAAATATAAACAAATATACCAAAAAATAACTTTCACATTCTCCAACAATTCATTATCCCAAAAAAATCAAACAAAAAACATAATCTAACAATACCTTATTATTGCATCTCATCAGTTATTTGCTATTCTGTTCGAGTTGTACCTCTTTTCTTTTAAGTACTGAATGCTTTAGTTTTACGCTTATACTTATTTTGTTTCAAGTGTAGCTTTATTGTTTCTTGTGGGGCTGGGACGCTGTCAATTAATGTCTCTTGGAACGAACAGGTTAGGACGTCAAATTTTAAAGAAAGTTGGGACCATTTTGTGGCTGAAGTCACACCAACTTATAGCTAAAATATTGTAAGTTTCTCCAAAAACCTTTTATATTAATGTCTCTTTCTATAATTTAGGCAAAATTTATCACCAATTTTCTTGGGTATTTTGGAAAAATGTCATGCGTGTTTGAAACTTTTTAATGATTCAATTACACGCTTTCCTTTAGAAACTAAATTATTGTGTCTTTCAAGTTCACATTTGTTGGTGGTTGAAAACAAGTCATTTGACTAGCTAGTTTGAATTAAAAAATATTTGACAATGACGATAGTCGGAAAAACCTCATACAATCACTAAGCAGAGAAAATCAAGTTAAAATAGGAAGAATTCTCTTGCCTGTTTGGTTTTATTTTTTAGTGAAAAGTTAATTAGAAAAAGTGTTTTTAAAATGAGTTGTATTTGGATGTGTTGTTTAAAAATATTGGTTTATAATTGTGAAAATAAAATGTATTTGGTTGTTGGGTTTTTTTGTATTAAAGTTATGTAGTTTTTGAATTTGATTGATGATGTAATGTGTAATTCTTTGAAAAAAATAGTATTATAATTTGAATTTATAATATCTTTGTAGTGAATATTGTTTGAGAAATATTGGGAATGTAAATAGTAGATATATGTAATAATTTGAGTTGAAAAAGGTACGAAAATGAAGAGAGAACGTAAAAAGCAATGGTTTGAGAATGAAAATATATAAGAAAATGGTGTAGAAGGTGATAATTTTTTATTTTCATTTTGAGAAGAAAATGAAAATAGGGTTTAAAAATGAAAACAAATCGGTCTGTATAATCTTTAATATAATTCTAAATTTTGAAATTACAAATTCTATTAAAGATTGATGTTGGATGTGTTCCAACAATACTCCTTCCACACTCACATTAGTAAATATGTATACAAGTATTACGGAGAAGATTCAGAAAAAGGTATTAATTGACACGTCCAATAATAATCCTCCTATACCCACTTTAGTAAATAAATATACAAGTGTTACTAAAAGGATTAAAAAAAAGGTATTAATGTTTTGATCAAATAGGTCTGAGTTTGGCTTGACCCATTATAAATGTGTTTGAGATCAGATATTTGGGTTGTGGTCCCAAATGTAATTTTCGATCTTGTAGGGGTCAAGGTGCAAATTAATGCTGAGTAATATCCACATCAGGTAGAATTTCATACACCTTTCTATTGCATTTCTCTATGTCTTGTATGTGGGTTTTGACACGGTATTAGCAACCAGCGCAGACAGCTTCAACTTAGCCATCTCTTACCTTTTCTTGATCTTTACATGAAAAACACATCAAACAAAAGATATGACAGTTCTCAGTTGTCGTCATCCATACATTATAAAGAACCTCGTCCAAGAATTGGAATTAAATAAGCAGTAGTTTTCGAAGAATAATATTTTATTGCATTATATTTTGTTATAAATCAGTCAGACTGATTTATTTAACTCATGTAACTAACCTGATGGTGTCTGTCTTCTACGGTTGACAGGTTAACTTATTTTCCATAACCATAAATGATTTAATCTCTAGTCTTTTCAAACGGTCATTTAAAATATTCATAATCATCCGAAATTAATACCTCAATGCTGACTGCTAGAATTTAAAATGACAAAATTCTACTGCTTAGTTACCATAGAAGAATATTTCCATCGTCCTCGGATTTGGATTATATGCAGCAATACGGCTGCAAATTCTCCTTATGAACAGTAAATCTTGTTATTGAAGTTGGAATGATTAAAATGTAGGGAAAGAAAATACAGCCATTTGAGCGATTCAAATAGAATTTTCTGTGTTGTCATATTCTGTAGTTTCATCTGAGAATTACCACTACTTTGTAGGGAACTGTTATGCTGACTGATTAAAATCCACATATGTAATCTCTGTGGAAATTGACATAATGCCTATCAGTTGGATGCTTCATTTTTTCGTTTTCTCTCAAAGTATAGCTGCTCATAAATTAGTAGAACAACTATACATAATTCTTAGAAGCATATACCTGAGTACTAGTTCAGAGAAGTCAGAAAACAAGTCTATATAAATCTTGATTAACCTGCACTTTTGAGCAATATTGAACTCAAGGCCTAATCCCCAAATTAGAGCATATGATAAAGGTACTTATGAGCAAATTTGGGATATCACTTATTCTTTACAGTTTACACAATTCTTGAACTGTTGGGATTCATGGCTTGTGGAAGTAGGCCTACTGTCAATTAAGATATGCAAGCAGACTTTTCTTGATTTGCCACATCCAACAAGATGAAATTTCTCCTTTTCATCTTCAGCATTTTTGCTCATTAGGATCAAAATTTGGCACCCAATTCCCAACAGAAACTGCTGATCTTTGTAACAATTTGCAAGATAGTTTGAGAGAAGGGTTACAATTTTCATGATGCAATGTGCAGGCCGAGACAACAAGACTCAAATTGATACAAAATCAAAAATGAGAAAGTATCTAATCCATAACAGAAGCAATGCAGCATGAGATTTTAAGAATTCCCAGAAAGAAGTTGCATTAGCATTTCTGACAAAAAAACAGCATAACGAAAATGCATCAATATTATCCTATACTTCAGTTAGCAATATAAACTGCACCTTTTACATTAGGAGCAACGCTTATTCTTGATACTTCATCTTAAGCTGAACCATTCACAGGGCAACTCTCCTTTGGCATGTTATGGGAATCAGAAATGAAGAATTTATCACCATCTGCATTACACGAAGAACCGTTGCAAGCCAAGCAAGAGTAGCCCTATGAATGATTTGCTTACTGAGCCATCCCGTCCTCCAGGCTCTACTTCCCTATTTACTTTTCTTCTGGTATTCTTGAGTGATGCTAAACTTGATTTCAATTATATAGCCTTTAGCCAGGCCTTCACAGATGGAATAAACCAATGGAGAGATGGCATATGCTTGGAAGCTTATGCTATGGATATCCTTTGAGATGTTCTTTTTCTTGTTCCTGACATAATATTTCTTATCCTTTCCATATCTCTGTCAGAAAAGCCCCTTTACAAGCATACCAGATTCTTCCCTGCCCTGGTCCAAGAATGTCAGTAAGATGTGGAGAAAAGCAGTGGAAAAGGAGATGCTGCCTAAAAGATGAAATTTCTTATTATCAAATTCATGAATTAGCATATCCCTGATGATATTCCTCCCTTTGACTTTACTTTGTTGCCTTTTTGGAGCTTGAAATTCCAGTCTGCCTTGAGAAGATATCTCAGCAACCTTGAGGAAAGAAAATCAGGTGCAGTTTTTCTTCATCTGCATCTTATTCAATTACAGCAAAGATGTATTGATCCCAAATTCGAACTATATGCTGTCATTCATATTCACAATTAGGTTATCTGATTATGGTATGACTGTTTCTATTGCAAGTTAGAAACAATAAAAATCAAGAAATAGGTTGATTAGGAAAAAGGGAGAACTTTTATTTCAAAATCAGGAACTATTATATCCTGGTTTACCTTATAATCCACTAGTGTACCTCAAATAGCATAAATTTCTTGGAATCGGATATTCTTTCTGTTATGCTCACCCCAAACATTGATTGATTCATCTGTGAATGCAACTGAGTTTTATACAATAACAGCAATCTTTAGTCTATGAGACCTTCCACCTAATACTGCATAAGTTTAATATACAGTAGAAAAAGAACTTCTTGAGCATCTAAAACACTAAAACGACTTTCATTTTCTCTAGTTAAGCTGTCACATTCTGATATTTCATCATGTAAACTATAGCAAAACCTGAAAAATGTCCAGTCATAAGGCTAAAGATATCTATTTCTCATGCTCCTGCAAAATTTTCAGTCCCATGTACCTGCATCACAAAATAACACAATAAAACTTGGTAAAAGATTTTCCAATACTCAACAATGTTATATAGAGATTATGATTATTTCACTCAATAGATTACCTTCCAAGCATCATAACAGTGGCCTGAGGATTAGTTCCTGGGGAGTTATAAAACATTGAGCCATCAACAACACGCAATGCATCAACACCAAGAACCCTATAATCACGATCAACAACTCTATTCACTTGGCAGCCTCCATGATAATGCCATATGGTCATCACAGTGTCTAGACAAAACTGCTCCAGGGAATAAGTTGCTGTCAGGTGTTTTCTCCTCAGATTGATTGGTACTGCCAACATTAAGTTCAGCAGGGATTGGAACGAGGTGAAGGGGTATCCGAAGGTTGAGACAGGCTTTGATTCAACTACTTTTCTGATGATTTCCATGCCGTGGACACATCTCTGGAGGTCCCTGGGGTCCTGGAAGTAGTTGAATGTGACTCTTGGGTTGTCATTCGGGTCCCTGCTTTGGAGCTCCAAATGGCCCTTGGAGAAAGGTCCCATTACCTTTTCCAGGACTACTCCGGCTTGGATGTTGGGGTTCTGATACAGGGCCGATCCTTGCATAGCTTCCAGGGTGGTTAGGTTGGTGGGAATTGTCCGAGGCTGGATAGTCTGCACATTGTGTAACATGCTTAATTCTCATGTGATCAGAAATATATGTTCATGCTAATCAAATGATTTATTGGTCCTCATTACTTAAGGAAAAATATCTGCACCTTCAATTCATATGAAAATGAGAGATTAGCAAGAAAGCGAAGAAAAGACTCCCATAGGGTTTTTTTAGCCTATTTATTTTTCAGCAGGTGTCTTCTATTTTATCAGGAAATTAGTCTTCAGCACAATACGAAACCAATGTGCCGTTCATCGTTATTCGAATTAATAAGGAGGTAGCATGCGCTCTTGCTGCAAGAATGAATTGTTAGCCAAAAAATGCCTTTATAGGAAGTGAATAAGAATATGATCAAAATGTTTCTTTTGTTGTTCTTGAAAGATGGAAAAATGGGATGATTTCACTAAGAAAAAGAAAATAATTTATGATCTGGGGATATTTTTAAATTGGATCCATTGACCCAGCACACTAATTATTTTCATTAATGAATTTATTGACATCGATTTTTCAAATTAAGTTACCTCAATAATACATTATTGGTCAGATAGTATTATTTTATAAATATCCTTCTCTCACAAGATTTACTTCAAGCACATTACATTATCCAATTTATTTTTTTTAACCCCATTACTAACTTAAGAAGTTTTATTGTGTCACTTCCAACGGCTCTAACTTTGATCTACTTTTAAAAAACGGACCTTTACTTTGAATCCACTCAATATGTGAAAGACTAAACCCTACTATCATGAAGTTGAACCCTAGCCTTCCCAAATTTGAATAATTATTAATTGTTCTCATTTTAAAACTATTAAGAGTTGGATAATTTAGATGCAAGCTGAATTCAAATTTCTTAATTTCTTTCAGCGCAGCATAAGGTTGCACTTCACATATACCCAAGCCTGGATTAATAGACTAACCTGGTTTACTAACTCGGCCAAGTCATTAGCCACTTTATGGGCCCAAGCCAGCTCCATGAATCCACTGGCTGCTTCAATGTAGCTGCCAACATCAGTTATGCCCACTACTTCAATAAGGGAGATCTCGACGGGCCTACGAGAAGGAACCAAGATTGCATTCATAGGGTTATCAGACATGCACTGGCCCACATGTGGCTGGTCCAGTATTACTCTGATATTTTGGGCCCTGAGTTGATGAGCTGGCCCAATGCCGCTGAGCATCAAGAGCTGTGGGCTGCCCAGTGCACCAGCTGAAAGAATGACCTCATTTGTGGGCTCAGTGTTCAAGTATGCCATGTGCCGATTGCCTTTGGAGTCTCTGAAGAAGACTCCGTAAGCCTTTGGTCTTTGCCCTGCATCACCATGCATGATAACGACCATCAATTGCTTGAAATACATTTAAGTATCATGGTAATTGTTGGCTGTTTCTATTTGTTTGAAAAAGTTTGATGTTGAATACTATAGGATGACATGTGATATAAAATATTGTGTAAAAAGTCTATTTTACCCCACAACTTAAATATAATGTTATTACACCTCAGGATTTATTTCTTTTTATGTGAATCGAGTTTGAGAATTAAATTTATCAATTGTGTACATGTGATACTACCATGTAAATTTGATATGGCACTTCTACCTGAGCAACCTATTATACATCCTAATTACTATATGACAAAGGTACAAATTTTATAAATTTTGAGTATTTTGAAAATGGTCTTTAAATTCCAAGACCTCTATTAGCTTAAGTTTCAAAATTTCATTGATACAATTCCAATGACCTTAATACTATTTATAATTTTAGGTTAAGACTTATTAATTCAATCCAACTCAATAGACCTCAAATAGATTGACTTCAAAAAAATATGTTGAACACCTCGAATCAAAATGTATCATCAAGTGACTATTGAGCCAATGGCATTGTCTTCATATACATAAGTGAAAGGTTTGGGTTCAAATCATTAGAACTCTTAATGTGCATATTTGTATAAATTTAAAAAAATAAATAAATAGAGGCAGATAGGATTCATGATCGTGCAATAACAGGTGACCGATACAGATTATGAAGTAAATAATATACAAAATGCTTGGGAAAATTCTGACCTGGTGGAGTCCTAATCAAGATTTGCTGCGCCGTGGCGTGCAAATAAACAGTAATCTTGGTGGGATCAGCATACTCCAATAAATCCGCAGCAGAGTGCCTATACCCATTTTCATCAAAAATCGAACCTCCAATTTTAGTCCCACGCAAATGCTCGTACGTCGATCCTCTGTACGGCAAAATCCCGGCTTCAAGCAATCCGTCCCTCACAGCAGCCTGCCACGCCAACACGCGCGGCCGAAACGCCACCTTTCTCTCCACCCACTCATAAGACTCGTTCACCAGTCTTGGGTCCCACCTCTCCTCCCGCACGTACTCGCTGCTGGCGCGAGTGTAGAACCCCGCGTTAATGGCGGAGCTGCCACCTAAAACGCGCCCCCGGTGGTTGAAGACGCCGTCGGTGGACACAAACGGCTGCGAGGCGGAGCTCGGGGACGTGTCCGCCAATGTCGCCGGAAAACCAGTTATGTGGGTTACGTTGGGGTTGCCGTAAGGCAGGCCGCCCCTCTCCAGGAGTAGCACCTTTGTGGAGGCGGAGAGAGTCGCCGCCAGTGCGCAGCCAGCGGTTCCGCCTCCCACAACTATGTAATCGTAGTTCCCTGCAGGTGGGGCGGATCTTGCATCCTTTGCAAAAGAAGTGTATGGAGCTGATAAGTATTTGAAAAAAAAATACAAAAACAAATTAAAAGAAGTCGTCAGCTGATATAAAGATTAGCAGTAAAATGTAAATTGTTGCTCATAATAATGTGTAAAATTGGAGTATGATTCTTATATCTACAATTCAACTTTAATGATTTTTATAATATAAAAAATAAAATATCAAATGTTAATTAAAATGAAAAAAGATTTATATTGCCACGAGGGATGAGAATAAACCATGCTACTTGTCAAGTTTTATGACATAGTCTACTTATTGTCTAACTTAGCTTAACCTATTTGATGAAAATGTCAAGTAAAAATTTAAAAAGTAATTTTTTTAATTAAATAGGTTAGACTTAAACTTTTTTAAAAACTTTTAAAACCTAACAAGCTGACCAATTTATTTTTCTTCACATAAAAATAGAATAATAATGATATAATATTAAACAGTTAATTGTATTTGATTTCTTTAATTAAGTTTTTATGGAATCCTTTACATTGTTTAGTATTATTTTTTTTAAATAATATTATTTTATACTTATATTTAAACTTTCATAATTATGTGTTTGTTGTTTATCATTTCGGTCATTGCTTGTCCAGATCTAATACAAGTTTGAATTTATTAAAAATTTAAATTTATATAATATTTATATTTAATTAAAACCTTAACAGAAAAAAGACTTTTAGGTAGACTTTCAAGTAGAACTAAAATTTTAAAATTTATTAAAAAGGCTATGCTAGATTTAAAAAACAAATTTTTTTTATCATAAATAATAGGCTAGCTATACTCGAACTTATCACATTTGTATCCTAACCTAAGCTATTTTCATGCCTAACTGCCACTATCCACACGATTTATGGACTTGCTACTTGTGGGCACCAAATTAAAGGAAGCTAACCAACATGCTTGCCTTGTGATTATAAATTCTGGTCATTCTACAATAAATAGCCTGCAACACATGCTTTATGTTTCACTTATCTTAATAAATTTGGATTATTTTATAATAAATGAGATACAATATATTCGTTTTATTCATAATAATTGAATTGTAGGACGAAATAATTCTCAACAACCCTACAATTCAACAATCATAAGTAAATTAAGTGTGATCCCACCAAAAATTCACCAATTTCATAAAACAAATTCACTAGAATCGGATTGCATTAGTTTCACCAAAATACTTATTCAAATTTTCATTGGGTGTTTAATTTTTTTTATTTCACAATATAAATAAATGCTAAGTAGTTAAATTATTTATTTTAAAAAATAATTAATTATGAATTAAATATACTTGACATATATATTAATATAACATCTATCGAAACAGAAATATCATCACTTCTGTAAATGTGCGTGTGAAGGAATGAGGAAGGAGAGAAAGGAACAGACCTTTCTCTGCAAAACAAGTAACAATGAAGAATAAAATCCCAATCAGAGAAGCTGCAAGAATGGGAAACCACCTCCCAAAAGCCATATTTCCAAAAATTGCAACTCCACAAAGAACAAACAAATTATTTATTCTTGAACCAATCAGAACTGTTTCTGCACATAAACAGATCCAGAAACAACCCTTCTTTTTATAAGGAACTCAGCGATCAAAGAGGCAACACATTCTTTACGGCACAGAGATTTTGGCAACACGTTTTTCGGGGGGAGCTGAAGAATGAGAGGGAAATTATAGTTGAACGAAATTATATTTGCTCCATTTCACATAAAGATTTCATCGCAAGTTTGTTGAAATGCGCACAGGGCCGAATCTGTGGGCGTATTCCCCTAACCTGTTTCAAACAATATTCACAAATGTAAGAAAAAAGTGTTGAAAGTGAGAAACCTGAGGACATGTTTTCCTGTGGTAGGGACATGGTCATTTAATTAAAGAACCAAAGAAAAGTGGCAGGGACTTAATTAACAGCTTATCTGCAGGCGAGGACATGGTCTGGTGGATCTCTGGATATGCAGAAAACTTATGAATGGCTAGCGCAGTTTGGTTTTGTTTTCAGAGGTATTTTTATTTTTGGTGAAAAGGAATAGTGAAAACGTTAGTTATAAGCGTAATTTTAAAAATGAAATATTGTTTAGATATTTTGTTTAAAATGAAATAATTATGTAGGGTTGAAAATGAGTTGTATTTGGATATTATTATGTTGTTTGTATTAAAAGTTGCACAAACGAGAGTATAAGACAATAAAGTGTAAAAATGGAGTAGTGTAGGAGTGTATTTGAAAAAATATGCTGAAAATGAAAATATCTGAGAAAGTTGGGGGAAAAGTTGATAGTTTTCTATTTTTATTTTCAAAAGAAAATAGAAAAAGGTTTTGAAAACAAAATCAAACAAGCACTAAGAGCCAATTTGTTTTCATTTTCAAACTCCATTTTCATTTTCTGCTAAAAATAAAAATAAAAAACTATCAATTTTTATACAATTTTCTTATTCATTTTCATTATCAAAACATTCAACTATTTCCCCCCAATTATTACCTATTTCTAATTTTTGTCTTCCCAATATTTTTCAAACAATATTCACCACAAAATATTATAAATTTAAATTTAAATTCAAATTATACTATTATTTTTTCAATTAATATATTAACGATTAATGATCTTTTTACAACAATAATAAAATTATCATGGTTGATTTATGATAAATTTTTATTGTCACTATAAATTATTATTAAATACAACTCTAGCTATTGAACTTGTGAAAATTATTATTATAAAAAA
>JACGDI010005796.1:7516-45394 GCA_014898725.1 Jacaranda copaia
TATTTTTCTTGAATTACTTGAATTGCATATATTGCTTGGGTTTATTTATTCTTATTACACTTTGCTCAAGGAGCAATAAGGACAATGTAGTTTCCTCGTCTAGTTTAGGCTACTATCCGGGCTGAATGAGTCGACAGTGATACCTCTCATAGTAAGTCAGTTGAGTTAGCTGATAGCCATGCCTCTTGTAGTAAACTAGTTAAGCTGGCCGAGCCATTTGAGCTGGCAGTAACAACTACCAAACTAGTAGCCTAAAATTTGATACTATCTTTATTTTGGTACATTCGTTTTTTTTTTCAATGTCATGCTCATTTTTGTTCCATTGAACTTCTAATTCTGCTACAGGTCTATGTGTTACTCATTATACATCCTTCACTTAATCCTTAAGACTCACCTTCATATATTATTTGATTTTCTTCTTAGGCAGGCATGAGATATGGGATGATGACTGATGGCAGGACTAATAGGGATATGGCTTGTAATAATGATTCAGTGAATGTATGTATATATATGAATTCATGTTGGTTAAATATTTTTTAGAGATGTTGTGATATGTCAGGTTGAACTTAGACTTATGGCATATATGTATTGCGATAATTGTGATGATAATTTGGTTTTGAATACTATTAGGATATTAGCATGATATGTAGTGGTCTGATATTATTATTGTAGTAAGTTTGAAGCATGCTGTGAAATTATGATTGTTGTTATTAGAGAATTGTGAAAAATCTTCTAACATTCCATTTCATCATGGCCCGATGCTCCACAGAATCCACATTGCATTAGCGCCTTACCCTAAACTAGATTTGCTGCCCTAGTAGTTTGAGAGGCCTATTGGGAAACACTTCCAGCCTGTAATCTCAGCCACTTTTTACTGGTGCAACTTTGCCTTCTAGTGTATGGTCTTTCTTTTAGCCCCTATCCTCAACTTTTGGATTTCTTGTAATTCCAATTCTAGCTACAAAGCTTTGCTTACCACCAAATTCAATTGTGCAAATCCTATGTGGCCAAGCCCTGTCTTAGTTCTAGCCATAGCTTCTGTATGAATCGTCAAGTTTGTAGGTTCTCATCTCCTTGAACATATAGTGCATATTGTACCTACTAGCTGAAAGTGTCCTTATATTGACTAACAGATTGATTCCCTTGGATCAAATCCATAAATTCTCTTTCCCATGCATATATTTATCCTTGAATTCTTGAGTAAAATTCTCCCAAGTCTGAAGGGTCTCTACATCTGTCCACCTAGGGGCTATCATCCTCCACTATCTCCTTGGAGGCCCTACTACGAGGAACATGGAAAATCATACCCTTTGCTCATCCGGGTAGTGCAAAGTCCTAAATATATTTTCCAGGTCTTCTAGCCATTCCTTTATTTTTTGATCATTAGGTTCACTAAAGAATTTTGAGGGCTAAAACTGTAAAACTCATTCCGAGGCTTGATCTTCTAGAACTACTTCTACTATTTTTGCTCTACTTGTCAATTGGTGGACATGTTGCTTACATGTTTGCCCCTCCTGATGTACAGGCTTTGCCAGAAGCTCTATAGTAGGTTGATCTATCAAAGGAGTTTGAGAGACTTCTTTGTCAAGTATTAGTTCTTGATAAGCAGATGCCTCTCGTCTAGGAGTGTAAGGTGCAATAGCCCTATAATTAAGCGGCTTTCCTCTCAAACCCATTCTTGTTTGGGCAAGAACATCATCACTTCCCTGAGAAGCCATTTCTTACTTAAAATTTCAATTGTCCAATCATGCGAGCATAATAAGGCACAAATTAAGCCTCAGCTATCAATAACCCATCCACTCATTTAAACTCAAGAAAAATAAAGGCAAGAAAAAAATCAAATTATAAGGCTTCAATAACTTAGAATGGACAAAAGGAATTAATATACAATTGTTTAAAGATAAAAGTTATTAACAACTAGGTTAATATTAGCAGAGTTAAGTTATTCACACCCATAGTTCAAAATACTAAACCAGTAATTTGCCAAATTGATGCCAAAATGATGGGGTAATTAAAATACATACAAAAAGGGGAAACAAAGATGGCCAACACTACACACTAAAAGCCAATAGTACTACTATTCAATGTACACAAAATTAGGCATATTCATGGCTGCTAGATTGCCTAGTCCGAATCCTTTGCATTAGTGATGTCAAACTCGATATCCTTAATGTCCTCTATCATTTTCAAGCCCTCATCATCGTCATCTTCAATCTCCATAGGCACCTCAAAAACCTCTGCAGCATCATCTAAGTCCTCCTCGAGGTCCTCCTCCTCAAGTTCTATTGTGGGTGCCTCTATCGGGTCTCTAATTAGTCTCTCTTCTAGATGCACACTTGGTTGATGATCCTGGCCGAAGAAAGGGCAAACTCTAGAGAGTCCCACTTTGGTATCGATGCAAAAGCAGATCCCAATCACTTAATCTATGGCTCAGTAGTAATATGCCATCATTCTACTAATATCTTCTATTGCAGGGTAGGGCTTATCTATCGTCTTTCTATACTCAGCCTCTAGTATCCTCAACATCTTTTCCATTTAGGTACATATCACACGAAGTTCTTCAATTTGATTAGCTATGATTCCCACATGAATCTCTTCTCTTTTGACACTCTCTACCATCTTATCTAGCATGTAATCTCTCACAGCAATTGTTGACTTTAGATGGCTTACTTCCATTCTTTCATCCTGTTTGGTCCCCTGCATATCAAAAAGTTTTCTTCAAGTCTCTAACATGTTTGGGAAAGGCGCTCATTTTCCTCTGTAAGAACCTCAAGTTTCCTCTTCAACTCTTCTACATTATCTTCATTCATTAATTCATTTCCTTTTTTAGAGGTACCAACCAATCTGCAATAAAGTTAGCAAAATCTATTTCATTAGTTTCATACAATAGAATCCATTCCTAATGCCTTAGGATCTTACATCCTTCCAACAATCCTACCATACCCAAGTGCTTATACAACTTACCTAAACAAAAGTCACTATGAATCCCAGTGATTATTCAATGCCTAGGTCATTGATAACCTAGGCTCTAATACCACCAGTGACACCCTACTTAGGGTAACCCTAAACTGAGATATCCAACAAATTCAGTTTTAATTTTGAATCTAAAAAATAGGCAATAAGCCCACAAAATTCTTTCAAAACTCAACTCATGAGAAGCAATAGTAGTTCAAACTTAACTAATTCAACTAAACATTTACATACATGCTATGGTTCAACTCTTTGACATTTTGTAAAACACATATAGTCCTCAAGGCATCAACATTAACCCTGATGTATCACAACATCTCTAAGTTCAAATATAGCATTCTAATAACCCATTTATAAATATGAACACATATTCTATTACAAAAGAGCATTTCTTTATCCAAAGTTAAAACTTCACATCCTTCACTTAACCCTATCTAAAAAATAAGAGAAAACAGGAGTAAGTTCAAAGAACTTAGTAAGGGATAATGTAAAATGTAGTAAAAGAAGTCTGTCGAGAAAAGAACATCTCAATAGAACATAAATCAATATCAATACATGTACAAGAACAATTCAAGCAAGAACGAGTATAGCAAATAGAAATCTCTTCTGTCTTATTACTCTAAGAATAGATCATAATCAATTGGGAAACAAGTATGAACTAGCAAATCCTTACAATATATGCATTTCAACAGACCAAGACATGACATGCATATCAATTCACCTTATACCAACCAATCAAGTACTTTTTTTACTAAAGCGTGACAACATGGTACATGGCATATGCCTATACAAACCATATGGTGCACTGCGATGCCTATGAGAAAATTCCTAGCACACCACCGATACTTAGGGGGAAATTCCTAATGTATCACTAATACCTAGGAGAAAATCCTTAGCATATCATTGACACCCAAGCGGACTACAAGGCACATCTAATTTCCAAACATTTCGCTCGGTTAGGCCCATAGCCAATCATTCTTCGAACAAGTACAAGTACCAAGCACAATTGATGTAGATGCCTAAAGGGTAATCCCTAGCGCATTACTAATACCCAAACAAACAAGTAAGCTAGCAAATAGTAGATAACATGTGCAAAAAAGCTGACAAGGCAACAATAATGATTAACAAGTAAGAATAAGCCATCATGACCATATGTGAACAAGCAGATATGCTGGCAAGGCATTGATAACAAGACATGATAGGAATAAATATAGAACAGTATGATAAAAAATAAGTACAGTAACAGATAATAATTGGGAGTTTTGGGTGCTAGAATGAACAATAATGAACTCATAATAGAGCATGATCAAGAACAAACCCTCACGGGGGTATACATGTCAATTAACAAGTAACAATTAATCACAAGCAAGTATGATTCCAATAACAAGAACAAATATGGTACACATGCACATTGAACCCTCACAAGGGTCATTCCACAAGAACGATAGAATAATCAAGGCCAAAGTGGCAGACCCTGACCTTCGTTGCCTTAAGAAATGCAACCACAGTCAGTAGTTTACTAGTTTTGGGGACCCACTTCTTCGTCACCTAACCAAAAATCTATATTTGACCCCAGTACTTACTATCATGCTTATCATTAATCCAAAATTACTATTTAACTGGTTAACATGATCGTTTAAAGCTTAAATGACACTATTGTCTCAATAATGGCTAATAAGGTTAGTATTGCCAAAATTAATCTCAGTTTTCATATCAATTCACTTATCAGAATATAGACTAGTCTTCAATTACACAATCTTTTGATAATATCAACCCTAAAATCACAATAATTGCTTAATTCTTCATAATTAATCCCAACAAATGCCACTTAAGTCTTAAATCCATAAATTTAATATTTTCTTACTTATTAACCTTAATTAACCATAGATGTCAAACAACATATTATATCCAGGTCCACTAAACACAGGTTTCCATCCATGCATGGTCTATGTATATATATATAATTCATATGTTATAAACTTATTTCTTACCATGATATAAGGTTTAAAGTAATAACAATACAACATGTATATATATAGGCAAAACCCTTTCCCAACTCTTTTACCCATGATTCGATCAATGAAGCCCTGAATTCACCATCTAATTATATAGTTACATTCGTTGTGTCGAGGGGAAGAAATTGTCCCTCCACCGCCGCCGCATTGCTGTTACCAGAGCAAATCAATTTCACCACCAAATTATTCCTCTCAACAAGGGCTGCCCAACACACTTTTCAATTTATCATTTTGCCATCGAAAAAGTCCTCAATTGAAGCCTCAAATTCGTAGCATCATCGTCCATCATCATGGAATCTTTCTCAAAATCCATTGCTGGTGGTTCACCAATCTTGATGCAAACACACCATGTTAATCCTCAAGCTGGAAACACTATAACCTGCTACCTAGAATTGTGTTCATGTTGTTGTTTCGCCGTTGCTCGATTCGGTCTTCACATTTTTCAAAGAATCATCGAAATTTATGGATGCATGTGGTATGGACATGAAATTGAGGTTAAGAAGAGGATGTTGGTTGGAGTAGTTTTAGGGTTGCAGGTGCCGTTGTTGAAAATTGAGGGGAAGAATGAGATGGCCGTGGTGAAAGGTGATGAAGTCATAGGGTGAAATTGCAATTTCCCCTATTTATATTATGTCCTATTTCTTTAATTACAATTTGGCCCCAACTTTCTTGTCAACTTGAATCAAGCCCAAAGTTTTTAATATTAGCATAGCCCCCCTCCCCTTTTGACCCAGAATAATCGCCATGCAGCCACAAAAACTTCTAAGTTTTGTTCAATTAAGTTTTCAAAAACTATGAATTAACCCCAAAACTATTTGAATTGCATAAATAATTAAAATTCATGAAAATAAACTTAATGACAATTAAATTCCACAAATTATGAAATTTCTAGGGATGTTACTAGATACAATTATATCGACTAGGGATAAATAAAGAATGATTTATTTCAACCAAGAAAATAATTTTGAAAATATATAAATCTTTAAATAAAATAAATTATTTTATTTAATATTCAACAACCAATGAAATTTTTTTAATTGAATTAAAATACTCAAAATTCTAAGAATTTAACATTTGGCAAAATTTGTGAAATTAAAGTTAAAATTGTACCATTAGATAAGCACATAACTATGCTATATATATAATAGTACTAGCATTTTTCCTGTGCAATGCATGGATTATTTAAAGTTACTATATATGAATGCAATTATTAAATTATAAATATAATTAAAAATAACAATTTAAAATAAAATTATAACAAAAATGATCAAGTAATTAGTAAAATTAAATATTACTTCAAAAAATGATAAACTAAAATTAAATGTAAAGCTTCAAAATTTAATATTTAAAAGTTTTGGAGCTTACCAAACATCTCGTATAATTGATGTCATGCAAAATAAAATTTAAAATTATTCAATGAGATGTTAAAAAAGAAAATTCCAAACTTTCAAATATAAAAGTCTATGAATATGATTATATACTTTATTAAAAAGACGAAAATATTATGTAACCAAAAATTGATAGATAATTGCATTAGAAAACAAAAATATATGAGAAGGATATAGAACACAAGATTGATGGCTTAAAAGTTGTTGGAAAAAACTTAAAATTTTAATACTTAAGGGCCCGTTTACTTAGGCTAATGAAGTGGGATGTTGGGCCACATCCCACTTCATCCAATATTTATTTTGGATGTTTTGGGCCCGATAGATAAGCTCAAGCTCGCCACTATGCAAACTAAGTAAAGAATGGTCCATCCGGCCCAAGAGTTGTGACATTTTTATCTCATGAATGACCAAAGTAGGATGATGAGTAAAAATTATAAATGTATCCCTACTATTCACAATCAATTACAGTAGTATGCCCATTGACAAAATGGTGCTGCAACTTCAAAGAACTTTTGGTTGTGGTGCCAATTAAACTGTTAAAAAAATGTTCATATTAAAAATATATTTATATTTTAAAAATATATTTATATTAAAAATAATTTAAAGAAAAATATAGGGATGTATATAATTGTAATTTATCTAATGATATTAGTAACACAATAAAAAAAAATTACCCTAAATTCTTTGAATTATAAGATTTTATGTTCATGTTTAAAGATGTTGTATTGGAATGGAGGAAAATTAATATTAATATATTTGGAAAAAAGAAGAAATAGTTAGATTTTGTATTGAAATGGAGAAAAATTAATTTCATTATGCTAAATAGAAAAATATTTTAATTAGGGGTACTTTAGTCTTTTATATTTATCATAGTATTATAACTCATTAAAGTAAACATTCAATACAATTACCTACTTTTATCATTCATATCATCTAACAAAGTAAATATAATTTGAAAAATATAAAATTATCCTAATCACACTCTCTATCCCTCATTTCATCCTATCATCTCATATACCATATTAGAAAGTAACAGGCCCTAAGATTACATTAGACTTAAAAGATGATGAGTATATATAAAGTTAAAACTTCAAATATAAATAATTAGATAATATATTGGTTGTCAAGAATTTAAAAAAATTCTTATTTAATTTTAATTGTTGATTAAAAATAAATTAAATCAAGGCAAAACTTTTAAGTTAAGAAAAAATTTAAAATAAAATAAAATAAATATATAAAATAATTATAAAATTAAAATCAATATTATTATTTAAGCTAAATCTTTTTTTGAGTCATAGTTTAGTTATCCAATAATTAAGTGAAGAAAGGAGATAAGAATGTATGTTGATAAAATAGTATTTAAAATGTTTGAAAATAGTTTGAATTATGCATACTTATACATACATAATTACATATATATGAATAAGAAATAAAAATTAAATGACATACTTTCAAAATTTTAAATATTCAAAAAATGAGATAAATTTTAAAAGTACCAAAACCAAAAATAGATCTCATCCTATAAAATTATAAATTTAGATGAACAAAAATAAGAGAATTTAAAAATAAGTTACAAAATCTTACTAATAAATTAATAACTTAATTCAAAGAATGATCTCCTTTCTATCCTTCGTCAAACTCTCCATCCTATCACCCTCCTTTTATCACTTTTCCCAGATTGCTACTCCTTTACAGATTCCAACCCCCCCACCAATAGATATATTTCTATCCTATATATATATGTATTATCCACCTGACCTTGATGAGGATGCCGGTTTTGATCCTTCTTCTATTTTATCAATTGTTGATATGTTTTAGGATGCCCAAGATGCCCTTAACATTCAAAAAACTGAATCTAAGAAAGAATGGACCCATAGAGCAATTGAAACTTATAGTAGGAGAAAATCTAGAAGACTCAAAGGCAATAAACTATGTTCCTTTTGGTCATTAATTCTGGTTTCAGAATGCATGTTGTGTTATTTGTGGTTTCTCATTTGAATGCAACTGTGGAAACCAATGAATCTGGTTGTTGTAGTCTATTATTTACTATGGTGAGAGCTTCGTTAGTTAAAATTATAGTTCTGGTTGGTGTTACTGATGCTTTTTTGGGTAAAAACTTGGTCGCCCTTTCTCAGTCCCTTGAGATGATGATTGATTTTAAGTTTTGTTGTGAACATTGGTTACTGTTCCTACAAATTAGTCTCTCTTCTCAATATGGGATTCACCTTTAGTTCGAGGTAATAGAAATCTCTGGTTGGATTGAAAGGTGGGCTAAGCCTTATTATGGTGCATAGGACCGCCAATTGGCCTTCCTGCTTGTTGTAACCTAGAAAGACCAAATAGCAATAATTGAAAAATACCCTTAAAGTAATTCAATGAAAGAACTCAAGATTTAATGTAGTTCGACGATGTGCCTAATTTATCTAATGATGTAATGAATTTTAATGATCTCAAATCAAGTACCAAATACAAATTGAAGTCCCACAAATCTCACGAAAACACGTAACACCCTTGTTTTAACCTCCATGAGAGAGAAAAATCTCAAAAACAACCTAGAACTACTATTCATAAGGTTCCAAAAAAGAAAACCATGAAAAACGGGGTTTCAATACCCCAAAATTGCATAACGGGCCAAGGGCCTTGTGTGTCGTGCTAGGGTGCACAAATTTGCACTCCAATGTGCAAGTGCCCCAAAAAAGCAAAATATGTGCCAGGGCGCATAAAATTTTGCGTCCTAGCAGACATAAGCACTTGCACCAAGGTGTGGCCTATTTTTTGCTCCCTGGCACAAGTTATAGAAGGTTTTGCATAAGCTTATGCATAGGCGTGATTTTTCCTTTTGCTCTGACACACAACATTCTATCCATGCACACCGAGGTGTACCACATCATGCTACATTGTCCCACTGTTTCTTTGCTCTTTTCACTATTTCTCATCATTTTCAATTAGAATTCAAAGCACACTCAATAATTCTCCACTTTGACTTGAAATTCTTTATCCATCATCTTTGTCTCCCCTAAAAAAAATAGTCATCTGAGTTTGAAAATGTTTATCAAATCCAAACAATGCTCGAATTTGATTCCTGCAATGGTCTTTGTCAACATATCTGCCAAATTATCCTTAGTCCTAACTTTGTTAGCTAAGATAAAACTTTAAGATACCATATTCCGGATAAAGTGATCCCTCACATCGATATGTTTTGTTCTCTCATAAAATTCATGATTCTTTGACAAATGTATAGCGCTCTGACTATCACAAAATACTATAATAATATCAAAAATCATACCTATATCATCAATTAGCCCCTTTAGCTAAACACTTTTATTTATGCCTTCAACTAAAGCCATGTACTCAGTCTCTATTATGGACAATGCAACTGATGACTATAAAGTCACGTTCCAACTAATAGTAGAACTTAAAACACAAAACATATAGCTTGTCATAAACCTTCTGCTATCCAAATCTCTTATATAATTTACATCCACAAAGCCAATAAGTCTAGCAATAGAATTTCATTAACTATACATCAAACATCTATTTGCAAAGCCTCTTAGATACCTCATAATCCATTTCACTATATACCAAAGTGTTTTCCTGGCTTGTACATGTACCTACTCACAACGCTGAAAGCATGTGTAATATGTGGCCTAATGCACACCATGGTGCATATCAAAGTACCAACTGCACTAGCATATGGCACATTAGACATGTGCTCTACCTTCTTCTTAGTACTTGATGATAGATCTTAAATGAGCTACGAGTGGCATACTAACTGGCTTGGACTTATCCATCTCAAAATGCTATAGTATTTTCTCAATATATTTTTGCTGAGACAAGTACAACAACCCAGAGTGTTTATCTCAAACAACCTCTATGCCCAATATCCTTTTTGCACTACCCAAATCCCTTCTCCTAAATTCTTCACTCAATTGAACCATTAACACATTAATCTGAAACATAGTTTTAGAGGCAATAAATATATCTTCAACATAAAAAAATAAATAAATGAAAAGGCCATCACTACACTTCGTATGATATATACAACAATCATAAATACTTCTAGTATACCCAATCTTAGTAATAAATGCATCAAACTTCTTATACCACTGCATGGGAGACTGATTCAAACTATATAAAGACCTCTTCAAAAGACATGTATGATTTTCCTCTCTAGAAACAACGAATCCCTCCAATTGACTCATAAAACTTTGTTACTTCAACTCACCATACAAAAATGCTATTTTCATGTCCATCTGCTCAAGCTCTATATCAAATATAGCTACCATGACAAGTAACATGCAAATGGAGGTATGCTTTACAACTGAGAAGAACATCTCATAAAAGTCAACTCCTTCTCTCTACTTAGAACTCTTAGAAACCAATCGTACTTTATAGCGAGCATTCTCAACCCCAAAATTTCCTTCTTTTCTCTTATAGATCCATTTATGTCCAACAATTTTATTCCCTTTAGGTACATCAACTAGCTCCCATGTGCTATTCTTGCATAGAGACTCCATCTCTTCACTTATAGTAATAATCCATTTATCAAAATCTGGACAAAAAATGGCCTCTCTATATATGATTAGATCATCTCCCATGAACTCCTTGGCTGAATTCAAAGCCCCAGCAACCAGATCTCAATATGCGAATCATTATGGTGGTTTGACTTATCTCCTTTCTTTATCACAAACTAAATGATTATTCTATAATGAATTAGTTTCTTACTATTGATTAGGCGATGATGAGCTTTCACCATTGTTATCTCTCACCTTCTATTTCTCTTTCGAAACATGTGGAGTATTGATCTCAAAACCTTCTCCGTAATGCTTTCTTGACTATTTTCACCCTACTCTACCTTCTTCAACATAACAAACTCATCGAATGTCACATCTTTGCTAATAATGACCTTAGAGCTCTTGTCATTAGTACTCCACAAACAATAACCTTTAACTCCATCTGCATAGCCTAGAAATATGCATTTTCTTGCCCTTAGCTCGAGTTTTACATCATAAACATAAGCATAGGCTGGATACCTTAATACTTTCATATTTGAGTAATCAACAGGAGACTCTAACCAAACTTCCATTGGCATCTTGCAATCCAAAGTAGTCGATGGTGACATATTGACCAAATAGCAAGTAGTAATAATTGCTTCAACTCAAAAATCCCTGGACAATTTGGTATTCAAGAGCATGCATCTAGCTCTCTCCAAAATAATCATATTCATTCATTCTGCAACTCCATTCTACTGTAATGTATGAGTAATTGTGCAATACCTTACAATCCCCTTCCTTATCCCAAAACTCCTAAAATTCCTTGTTCCAAAACTCCATTCTATTGTCAATCCTCAAGTGTTTGACCTCCTTCCCAATTTGCTTCTCAATCAAAACTTTTTATTGCTTGAAGCTAACAAATACCTCTTCCTTATGCTTCAATATGTACACCCATACTTTTCATTAGAAGTCTAAAGGTATGTTAAGCACTAGGATCCAATTATCAAAAATTCAAAACATGCAATAACTGGTGCCAACACATAATACAAAGATCAAATCATGCTAGGGATTCAGATTTTGGTAGAGATTTACCTTAAAAAGCTAAATCCAAGGAGAGATTTGAAAATAATTCTCAGATTCCAAAAACTATCTACAACTATCGCAGTTGGGAGAGTGCAATTTTTTCCCAACCAAAACTCCTCCAAAAATCACAAAAAAAATACTAGAGCTTCTCAACACCTTGATGAACTCTTATTAAATAATGAAGACTGAAAAGATTTCTGGATCTTCCTATAAAAAATTTCCAAATTAGACTTTGTGCAGGTGGATCTCCAAAATCAAACAAACTAACTTGTTTGCCTCTATTGATATAATCCACACACCAATTAGATCTTCCAAGATCTTTGGTCTATAGGTTGGAGTGAAAATAGAGATTCAACAATGGTGGAGGCTGATTTTTGGTTGGACAGAAGAAGAAGAAAGCAAAACTTTCAACACATGAATGCGATGATAGCTAATGGTTTTTGGAGAGAGGATGTAAAGATTCTAATCTTCACACTATGAATGTATAGACCCATTCCCTTCATCTATATCTATATATAGATACTGGAATGTGTGATGCCAAGGTGGCATCACACACTCCATGAGGGGGGTCAGTTATGGGGGGTGCCAAGTTGGCATAAATGGAATCCAAATCTCATTTAATTTTTATTTGCATCTTAATTACATTTGAAATCTCGTTTCAAATTAATTAAGATGTCATTTCAAATCTCATTTCAAATTTCCCTCCAAAAATAATATTCTTCCCATTAATTAAATTAAAATATTTTAATTTAATTAATTAACCTTTGACTTATCATTTTAGTCAAACAAGCTTAACTCTTTAAGCTTAATTTTGTTAACTTAACTTTTTAAGTTAACTTGACCAATTGATAGTCATGTTGGCACCAAATAATTAACTCATTAATTATTTGTCTAATTTAACTCATTAACTTATTTAATTAATTTAATACTTAAATTAATGAAGCCAAAATGACCTTCAAAAATTGATCCCCAAAAATGAATATTCTGGAGAACCATCATCGCACTATCTTGCCATGCAAATACGGTCCTTCTGTCTCTTGTCTCCCAAAAGTGGCCTAGAGCAAGATATTTGTTGGCTCCATAATAGCCTAAATACTATATATCTATTCTCAATGTTCAATTTCCTTATGTGACCTCTCCTTTGGAAACTCCTTTTCCAAATTATCACATCACCTTGCACAAAGATTTCTTGGAATGGGTCATTATAGAACACATAGGAGATATACTCGCCCTTCACAAAAGTAAGGAATTAGATTCCATCTTAGATCTCACAAACCTTTATGCCAAGTAACTCATACCCAATCTCAACCCAAACAGCCTGCTAAGTGACTAGGGATGAGTTAAAGCATGAAGACCGGGCACAAGATTACCATGGATTCTCAAGTTAGAGGACTAATAATATGCACAGGCATATACAAGAGAATTACCCACTACCAACTTGCCACTATAGCTACCTAGTAGATTCTCTGATGGATCTTTAGTGCCTTGTTCTCTAATAAGCACCCACTAACATGCACCCGTATCTCATATAGTTGCTCATGAAATGAAACAATACCCAACTCTTGGATTATGCATCATTAGTGCAAGTCTATTCGAATCTTAGATGCCCTTGTTCTCATAAGATCCTATGACTTGAAAAGTTTAAGATCATGACCATGTGAGATTTATACCATGGTCACCAAACCAAGTCCAGAAGTCGTAAGTGATCTAAGGGCTTCATCCAAATGCGAGTGAAGAAATAAAGAGCATAAGATAAAGATGGTCATATAATAAATATCATTCAATCAAGATTGTTTCATTAGGAAATAGTTTTACAAGGCCAATCTCATAGGCTTGTTGGGCACTATTCCAACAAAGTCATTAATGAATATCAGCATGTACCTAGCACCACCCTATAAGGGAATATGAGAAGGCCCTCAATGATCTGAGTGAAAGTAATTCAAGGTGTCTTTGGTCTTGTGAACTACAGTGCCCTGTGTTACTTACTTGAAACACACTACTAACAAAAATCTAACTCCTCAATCTTTTCACCACAAAGCAAACCTCATTTGCTCAACTTTGACTTTCCCCTCTCACTTATATGCCAAAGTCGCATATGCCATAACCTTGTATTATTAATGAGTGATGAAAAAACTAATGCAGTACCTGAAATTGTACAACCCTGCAAGATATAAAGACCGTTCCTCTTCTCTTCATGATTAGCAGAGTACCTTTGGAAACTAATAGAGTTCCATCTCGAGCTTAATACTCATACCCATTCTTATCCAACATACCAAACGAAATTAGGTTTTTCTTCAAATCAGGAAAATAATGCACATCTGTCAACATCTTCACAATTCCATCATGTATTTTGATACTCACTAGGCCAATCTATACAACTTTACAAGATGCATCATTTCCCATGAGCACTTTATCACTATTGTATTTACGATAAGTGGTGAACCAATCCTCTCGTAGACACATATAGTAGGAACAACCACTATCTAAAATTCACTTAGAATTCCAAAGACTCTCAATAACATTAAGAATAAGCATTCCATCAAACTCATCCTCAACAATTCCAATATCATCTCATTTCTGGTCAAAAGATTCACCTGAATCTTTCACCTTTCCACATTCTGGGCAATTTTATTTCTAGTGCCCCTTTCCTTGACACATAAGCATTTACCATTTGATTTAAGCTTATCTCGGGGCTTAGATTAGCATCTACTCCTTTCTCTTTCTTTTGGTATCCCCCATGCAACTAATCCTTCTCCACTTTCACTATTATTACTACCTAGGACATGATTTCTTAATTCATTTGAATTTAATGAGGCCTTCACATCCTCTATTGATATCATATCTCTCTCATACAGTAAAGTAGTAACTAAATGCTCAAAGGATTTAGGCAAAGAATATAAAAAAATCAATACTTAATATTCATCCTTAATTTGCATATCTATACTAGCAAGATCCAATATTACCTTATTGAAATAATTAATATGCTAAGTAATAGATGTGCATTCCTTCATCTTGAGGATTTACTATTGCTGTTTCAAATACAACTAATTTGTATGGGACTTCATCATATATAGACTTTCCAGCTTTAGCCACAATCTTGCTAGTGTATTTTTTGCTGCGACCTCTCTCATTACATTATCTACTAGTGATAAAACAAAAGTACCGTAGGACTTCGCTCTAATTTCATCCTTGTTCTCATTTGAAAGTGTCTCTGGCAAGAAATCTATGCCCTTTAGTGCTTGTTGACATAAGAGGGAGTGTACCTTTATCTTCCATATCCTAAAATCATTCTTTCCATCGAATTTCTCTATCTCATACTTCAAGGCAAACATTTGGTCAACTTGCTCTAATACTAATTTGTTGTAATTCAGATTGACCAAATACAATAATTGAGAAATACCTATAAAGTAACTAAATGAAAAAGTTCAACATTTAACATGATTTGGTGATGTGCTTAATCCACCCAACAAAAAAACAAATTTTATTGATTTCAAATCTAGTGTCAGATACAAATTCATGTCCCATAAATCTCACAAGAGCACCCAACACTTTCGTCTTAACCTCCGTTAGAGAGAAATCTCAAAAACAATTTAGAATTACTTTTAATAGGGTTCCAAAAAGAAAACCATGAAAAATGGAGTTCATGTACCCCATTGCGTAACGGGCCTTGGGCTTTGTGTGCCATGCCGGGGCGCATAAAATTTGGCGCTGCTTGTTTTTGCACCCTGGTGCAAGCCGTGAAAAGTTTCGGCTAGGCATGCGCCTCGGCATGATTTTTCCTTGTGCCCCGGCACAAAACATTCTGTTCATGTGAGCCGGAGCGCACCTTTTCACGCCGCATTGACATGAACTTGCCCGTTTTAGACTGTTTCTTCGCCATTTCCACTGTTTCTCGCCATTTTCAACTAGAATTTCAAGGCACACTCAACACTACTACTATTATCTGATCTTTTCTGCTGTATGTGATTTTTTGCTGGCTGGGCGAATTTTGGTTGCTGCTTTTGGATTTGTCTCTGTTACTTAGGATGCTGCGACTTGGTATGCTTCTGTAAGGATGACTGGGGGTGTTAGCTGGCTTCTTTGAAGCCTTAATTTTGTAGTGGGAAGACTCTTTTGGTTTTGCTGCTGCTGTTCCTTCATTGAATTCTTATTTTCAATCCGCTTTCAGTCTTGGCATTTTGCTGCAGACACCAGGAATTCTACTACATTTTCTGCTTACCTGTGTCACTTGAATCTTGGATTGATTTCTGTTTTTGTGTTTTTGTTACTGCTCTCAAGCCTTCTTGAACCTCGCTGCAATCTGCTGCTACTGTTTTTGTTTCTTCTGGTTTATCTCAGTCTCTGCTTCTGTACAGCTGAATTCTTCACAGGATTTGGACGCAATTGTTGGTTTTTGTGACTTCAAATAATTTTCAGATTTGCTAATTGCTGTTCCATGCTACAGCACAGTATTTTTCAACAAAGGGTTCTTTAGCAGCGGTGCTTTGAATCTTGCTGCAAATTGTGGTGTTTTGAAAGTTGCAGCTTTATTTTCGCTACTGGAGTGTAATTGTTGATAATTCTGATTCAGCTGGGAATTGATCCTAGGCTCTTAGGAGAGTGCTTCCTGCATTTTAATTGCTTCTGTTTTTGCTGCTGGAATGATGACTTGAACCAGGGTCAATTCTGAGAGGCTGTTCCGTTCTGCTGAAAACTGGCGTTGTCTTGAGGAGTCGAACTTGGGCTCTTTGGATTAATTTGCTACAATTTTTGCTGGATTGAGGAGTCGATCCCTAGCTTGGCGCCAGTCTCTTTCCACTAAATAGGCTGGCAGATTTGAAATAATTATTGCTAAACCAGGAACTGTGTCTCTATACCTTGTGGAACTTTGCAAGCTGTCTCAAAAATGGGCTGAGACAAGGATGTTCAGGAGATTTAATTCGGCCCTCTAGGAGACTAAATTGCTGGAATTTTGCTTTATTAGGAAATGTTGGATGTAGTCATGTAGGGATGTTCATAGAGTAGATTTTAATTCGAATTTGATCTAATTATTTAGGATTTTTAATCGACTAAAGATTCGATGAATATGATTTGATTAAAAGAGTTCGTAATCTGAAATAAATCGAGAAAATATGGATATGGTTCAATCCGATTCATTAATAATTCGAATTCAAATATATTTAGTATTATATATAGTATTATACATTTGTATACACAGGTCCTGTAACACCCTACAAATTCAAAATTTTTGAAAAATAAGAATATAAAAATCAAGATATTGATTGGACAGATTTTAGGGCTCAAAAAATAAATAAAAAAGACTTGATTATAAGAAAATTAAAAGTTTTGGGGTGGTCAACTTGCAATTTGTAGAAACTGGATTGAACAATCTTTAAAAATTTAGGGTGTCTACATGGAATATTTTTGGGTCAAAGGTGTTCAATTGCAAGCTAAAGGAAAGTTTTGGGGGCCAAAATCAAATTTTCAAAAGTACAATTATATATATATATTCCATTTTCATTTCTTTCCCCATTTCTTCCTCATTTTTCCTCTCTTCTCCACCAAAGGCCACCATCTCTCAGTGATTTTTTGGCGATGTACCCAAAATAGAAAACTAAACCAATATACATCTTCTTCGCCTCACTAGCTAACTGGCGACACCACATGCATAGCTAACCAAGCAATGGAGCCACCAAAAATTGAGACTGAAAGTTGGTTGACGGTGGAGGTTGATGGGTTTCCATTTTCCAGCAACCAAGTTGGGTTCCAGGGTATAGGTTTTTTGTAGAACTCAGCTCAAGGATAGCTAGGTACCTTCAATTTCCAATTTGAGTAGCCAACAACGATAAAATTGAGAGAAAACTGACGAGGCGGATATGGCAGAGCCGTGGCGTTTATCGGTCAATTAGACCTCAATTCTACCACAAAAGAGAAAATTGATTTAGGCATTGTGATTGTTGAGCTGAAATGCACCTTTAGGTAGTGGCGTGACATTTTTCGATGGCGGTAGAGGGCGATAGATGGCGACCGGTGGCATGGTGGTAGTGCTAAGGCAAAGTCTTTTCCTCATTCCGACAATTGTAGTGGCGCTCTTAGTTCATGATTCTGGGGCCTCGATAAACAAACTTGGGTAAAATGGGAATTTAAGGTTTTAACTTTTGTATCATTTAATTACTCCTGAATATTGTATTATGGCAAGAAAATGAAAAATTTTGGAAAACTTAACTATGCATGAGACTTGCATTGATTGTATATATTCATTAGTGGACCCAGATCTATGTCATTATATGTTTAAGTGTTGATTAATTAAGTTATAGAATAGAAAATCCTAATTTTATGGATTTGAGACATAAGCAACAATAATTTGATTAATTAAGATAATTGGATTATTACTTTAATTTGGGATAGCGATATGAGGTTAATTATATAATTAAGGACCCGATTGTATTATTTTATCAAAACTAGCATTACTTAAACAACTTGCATACATTATAGGAGGTTCCTGTTTGGAGGCGTTGCCAGTGTGATCATGACTACAAAATAAAGAGGGCTTATTTTTTAACATTGTCCACGTGCAGATTTGTTGGATTCCGGTGGTATAATAATGCAGGATCCAAAAGGAGAACAAGAATCCTCAGACTCATATGTACGAAAACAGTTGAGCTGGGTTGTCTATGGAGGTATCATGGTGTATATATGTGAAGTATGACTCAAAACAGGATCCTTCTAAATCACTCCTATGCCATGCATATATATATATATATATATATATAACTTGAAAAGGTTTGCACGTTGCTATGCCCGCAGAGCTGCATGACAAATTCTTTACGTTTATATGTATAATCTATTGTTGTACAAATTTATTAGAGAAATAAATTAGAGTTGAAATAATTACATGTACATTTTCATGCGACATGAAATTTTATTTTATTTTTTTTGGTTATAATTAAGTCCTGCTAAAAAAAAGTAAAAAAACTATAATCTGAAATAACATCTCTTGCTTGTTTGTTGAAAAGAAAATTTGACTTTGAATGACTTTTCATAAAATGGGGAATATTATAGTGTCAAGTATTCATAAGCAAAGAATGTATGTAGCTTTATATTACAAAAAGAAAAAAAAATTAAGAAGACATTTCATTCACATCAAGTTTTCAAAATGGAAAATGTTTGGTCTTTGCAGTCCAGTTGATATCATCTAATATTTGTTTAATTAGTATATGCTATCAATAGAGATTAAAAACTGGCTTTTTGTACCAAGTTAAGCTTTCATGTAACATTTCTAACGCTATCTTGTTTAGAAGATGATGAAAGCAAATTGAGCAGAGCTAATGAAGACAAAAAATCACCAATCTAAGCATCAAAATGCTGTGGAATTTAAAAGCCAAAATACTTTTTGCTAGTTGAAAATCAAAACAGCATTTCAGCGCATATGCAACCTCAAACAAAATCACTATTTCATTTCCAGCATCCTTAAAGCATCAAAGTTCTGGTCATGAACAACATGTTTTCAAATGAACTCAATTCAATCAAAGTTCCATTTTATATCAGAACCAAGAAGTTATATCTTAATTACGGAAAGAAAAATCTAGTAGTCATCCCTAAATGGGAGCAGTAATAAATGAAAGAGCAGTCACTTAACATTGAAATGATTTAAATTAGTAACAGATTTGTGTTAGAGAACCCAAACAGATTGTACGATAGTTTACAAATTTAAATTACTATGCAGAAGAATTGCTGTAATTATCAAAATGTTGATCAACTGAGCAAGTATCTAAAGGCCAAAGATTCCAAAAAAGCCTTGAAGTACAGCAGATAGCAGAGTATGTTTTGAGTTATCAATCATGCATCAACAACATGTTCCATTCTGAAACGGGAGTTGAATTATGTATGAATTCAGCTCCTCTTGGCGCAAAAAAATGCAGATTAAATCTGTCAGCATCAGTTTGAACCCAAAGCACCCTTTTGGCTGTCCGTTTGTAGGTTTCTTTGAAAACACTATCAAACTTTTGCCGCCAAATATTGTCTTCATACAAAGGGGCAGCAGGCAGAATGTTTCTTGTAAGTCCAAAACAAATCTTGAGGTTTTTCTCATTATTTTGGAGTAGCTTCTTAACTTCAGCAGGAACCTGAATCAGTATTCAGTGGGATTGAATTAAACACAGAAGACCATAGTTATATTCATAAAGTGTAATATAGAATTATGTGCACCTTGTGCCAACTTTTGATGGAATAGTTGGACCAATATGGCTTCATGCCATAAAAGCGTATCGCCTTTCTATGCCTTGATGCTCCATATATATCCAACATTGTTCTTTTTACAACAATTATAAAAAGGTAGATATTTAGATGTGATAAAGAACAAATCAAAATCTTACAAGGATCAACATAATATCAAAGAAAGAAATGTTTAAATATGAAGAAAGAAAAAATTTGATTTTAATTTAGGAATGATCTGTTATAATTACCATTTTCTTGATAAGATGTATTATGCATGAGCTTAGTTGGTTTTCCTCTGTTAAGTTCTTTACTCCAACCAAAAAGCACTTCTTTTCCCTTTTCATCGAAAACTCTTGCATCTATAATGTTTAGCCTTGTATGCTGAACAAGAATTTGTTGATTCTCTTGCAATATGTGTGCTCGAACAAAATTATTCCAACCAACCACAATAGATGCATTTCTCATCTGAGTGTGCCGGACTTTGTTGCCAAACCGCATGTATACTTCAATCTCAAAGTAAAGAGTTAAAGATTGAAATAACCCTAATAGTAAATCCTATTTAAAGTAGACAAGCATTAATAAAAGAAGATTATAATAATTATAAGCTATGAAAATATAAATTTATACAACTTAAGAAACTTACCAACTAGTATCTACTTTTTATAGGCAATAGATATAGACTAACTCCTAAAAGATAACACAGAAAAACAACTGACATAATGTTATTAAAAAAAATGGATAATTAAAGAAAAATAATAACTATAGTTTCAATATTAGTAATTTCTAAAGGTACTTGAGAAGTCCATCATTGCATCAACTATTTCTATGGAAGAGATGAATCAAATAAATTTGTGCTTGTTAGTGTGAAAATAAAAAATAACTTCATCTTCATATTAAAAAGAAATAGATGCAATGATGAAGTCCATGTACCTATTTGATCATCATCGATATGTATAGGCATTACTTTTGTATCTATTGAGAGATGTAAGTATCCAAATTGAGGAATAAATATTGAAATATCTTTTTGGATGATAAAATAATGAAATTAACTGAAAGCTGAATTGAAAATAATCCTTAACATCTATTATATAATTACCTCTAGCAAGACCACATAGAAAGTTGGAGTCAAGCCAAGCCTCAACTTCTTGCATCTCTTTCCATGACATGTTTACATCAAAGCAATAGTGCTTTTCGAAGATATTAGCAAAAAAGGGCTCAATTGTAAATTTATAATGATATGTTGTCCGAACTGGACCTGTAACCACTAGAAGATAAACTCTCCTTGAAGTCTATAAATAGTAGTTCGTTTCCATTATTTCTCCTAAGTGATTTTTCACTTGAACCTCAGTTATTTTTATAAATCCAGGTTCTTCCATTGTGTCACTGTTGGAGAGGACCGCAATTAGCTAAATAGCATTATACATGCATATTAGATATATAAGTTATTGTCCAATGGTATGCATAATTAATTTGTATTTTTCCAATATTTTTTTTTAACTGTGTGAAGACAATACATGCAGCAGCATACATAACTATGTTTAAATTATTAATACAATATAGATCAGAATGTAAACAATGCCTGAAGTGTAAAAACAGTTAAACATTGAAAAAAAATTCCTACCAAACTCATAGTTGAATACATGGTGCCTAATAGATTATTAGAAGAATAGAGAGATATAATCAGAGTAATGAACTAAAATGATAAATTACTGCATGAAGGAACCAAACACTGTCATCACTCAAAGGAACAAAAGGGCGAAAAAGATTCACAGCATTTATCAAAATATAGTATTTTTTCCTATACATTCTTCAATTCTGTCAGTAAAATAGGGAATAGAACAACCAAAAATAATTCTAAATGGAACTATAACAGAAATCAACAGAAAAAATAACACAACAGAGCAAAAAACGAATCAAATGCTTGAACAAGTTAATGCTCAAAATAATCGCACAAAAAGAAGCCAAACCTGACTGCTGGGACTGCTTTAACACTGCAGAACTTCTTACTGTCTTTTGCGTGTTTGGTAACTGTAGAAAGCGCAACGGTGTTTGGATTTCTCTTATATGTTGTTTTTCGGCATTTTAGTCAGTCAACTGTAGGTTGAAAAAATAAAATAAAATAAACTTTTTGTAGGTTGAATTTTGGGCTTTAAAAGAGATTGTGGATGCTGAATTTGGTGCTTTGAAACAGAACAAAGAGTATAATAGACTTTGACTGGACTATACTTATTCAGCCCATTGTTGTCTGCATTAAAATTTTTATATGGGCTGAGGAATGTTCTGTTAATATAAAAAATGTGGACTGCTGGGCGTTATATTTGGTCTGTTATTAGAAAGAATTGCCGATTTGAAGTACCAACAAATTAGGCTTCTCAATAGATCAAATTTTAATGTGGATACAATCAGAAGTCAATATGAATTTCATGATTTTTATCCAAGTACAATATTTAATAGATAAGATTTGATTATAAAAATTTGTAGCTTGAAATAAGTACATTAGATATTGAGTTAATCAATTGAATTCATTAAAGATTGAAATATGAATTTTAATAATGTTTTATTAAGCTAACAATATTATATATAATAATGATAAAGATTTTAAAATGAAATCCATATATTATATTAATTTAATATCTATATTAACATCTATATTATGCAATTAAAACTGAGTCATTAGCTTGAAAAATAACAGAGATATTGATAAAATATCAAATATAATAATGTGTAATACTTTATCTATGTATTAATACAATGTGAAATTGGGGTTTAGTATTAAAATATATACATTTTAGACTAATATATATTAAAAACTTGTTAAAATTTTAAAAATGACAAAAATTAATTACTTTCAAACACATTATTTTTATACAATGAAAAAGTTTAAAAAAAAGGAAAAAAATAAATCAAGTTGGATTTTTATTATTGGACAAACAGTGTTGTGTTCGTTAAATTTATATGAAAATATGTATTTGCCTGTAATTTGTTTAATTTGGATTTCTGAATTCATGTATAAGATTTCAACGTCATAGTAGTTTATAATATTTGTTATATAATGAGTAATTCAATTAGAGAATTTCATAAATATCAAGAGCTTCATTCAAATATATCAAACTGAAGAATGTAAAATAATTTGTATTGAAACTTAATAATAATTATATATTGCAAAAACCTTGCATTAAGACATTGCAGGAGATTTCTAATATTTCATTAAAAGATGTAAATCTGTGTACATTATACACTAATGAAAACATAACTAACAGTATTAAATCCTAACTTACATATAAGTTAAAAGAGAGTCTTTATAGCACTACTGGTTCAAAGAGAGTTAATAGCAAAAAAAGCTAAACAAATACCTGAAAAGCTAACATTTCTTACTCCAATTACTCAACTACATGAAATAAAAAAATATACAAAACTGATTGTAGCAAATGATAAGGTAAATTTATAGCTGTAATGATAAGGATAAAAGTCACTTATTTATTGAATTATTTAAATACAATATAGTTAATGAGCATAAAATTATTTAAGAACCAATTCAAATTCAAGAGGCATTAATTCATATCTAGATAGGTTTCTGATTGTTATGCGGATTTCACTTCTTTGACTTTCTTGTTTTTCTTCTAAGCATTCTGTTCCTCTTCACGAAATTCCTCAACCTATCTTTTCTCATCCTTCTTATTCTGTTCTTTCTTATCATCAAAGATTTTCTTCCTGATGAAAGATTGTATAGCTAATGAATTCATAGTGCTTCTTGATTAAATACCTGAATTTATGCTCTTCAATGCACACTGTTTGATATTCCTTAAGGAAGAGACTGATCATAGCATTCATGCCAGCTATTTTCACCAGATGTTTGTCTGATAATAGTGAATGAAGTACTAGCTTGGGACTTTCATACATCTTCTTCATTCTTATGCTTTGTTCTCTATTTTATGGGGCAAAGATGCTTCATTATAGGACTGACAACAGAAAGGATATAATATTATGGATAGAACTATGTATTGCAGGATGTGAAGGGCATATTTCCAAAGGTGCGTAACAAGTTAGTGGCTCCTGTGGGAAACCTAACTGTCTAAAGAGAAAGGTTGAATGATTTAATAGCCTCTGTCATAACCTACTTGTTTCTTGTCAAAAAGAAACTCACATCTTTCGTGCTAAAAAAGCAGTAGATGTAGAACAAAAAAATCAAACTTAATGCTTATAAACTAAAATTTATCCAGCGTAGGTAATATGTCGATATTAAAATCAACTTAATTTACATAATATGAATATCCAAAGAAAATTTAAAAGAGAAGTTGCAATTTGCGGTTTTTTTAAACAAGAAAAATGAAATATTCTACTGATGAGTCTTGCAGATCATTAAAACAATCAATCAGATATTGCAGCCATATCCCAAAGATAAAATGGACTATGGTTATGCTTTATCTCTATTCCTCCAGGCGCAAACATATGCACATAATATTTATGGTTTTCAGCTTCAATCCACAGCATTTTTTTTTTTTACAATCCTCTTGTTCACTTCATCAAAAACAGAAATGCATCTTTCTTGCCAAATTTCATCATGTAAAATAGAAACAAGCAGCTGTGCATATTGTTTGGAACCAAAAATTACTTTCATTCGCCTTGTGATTTGATTTTGATATTTCCTTTTTAGTTCAGTCGACACCTAAGAGTCAATTTTTTAAAAAATTAGAATTCTAAAAACAATTAATATCTAATGTGTTTTGCTTCTACATAGCAATAAATTTTGTACCTTGTTCTAGTTAGAGATGCTATAGTCATTCCAATATATATGCATTTGATGAAATTGAATAGCTTCTCTTTGTCCAATTGCTCCATAAATTTGCATCATTGGTGATTCCAAATGCACTACAAGTAAAAAAAACAAAAAAAAAAAATGAAAGAAAGAAAGAAATAAGAAATTTTAATGTAAAAGATAATGAATAATTACACACAATTCATTCCTTTTTCTTGTTTTTTTTACCTTCTTCTTCTCTTAGAAGAATGTTAACAGCTTGATAAACATTCCTTCGGTTGATTTGTGTAGTCTAAGGGTACTGAACCTCTCTTTTCTCAACATCAAAAATCCTACAATCAATTATATTTTGCCTAATATGTTGTACTAAAATTGCATATCCATTTTCTAGCCTATGCTCTCTAACAAAATTAGCCCAACCATTTTTAATTTTGTTCTCACTCATTGAAGCCAACCAAGCTGTACTACCAAATCTAATGCAAATTTCTTGCTCCACAAAATTAGATAAAGACAATTTAAGCACAAATGTCATGTCCTGCATGAGTGATAAATTTTCATACAACATCCAAAAATATAAAATAATGTAGACATAAAATAATTTTATTTACCACATATAAGTAGCTTGTTTAATGCAGCAAGTACATGCACTTTCTGTAGGAAAATATAAAAATTGATAAGTACATTTATTAGAAAACAAATTTTTTTTGGTGCTAAAAGTAAAATACAAAATTCTAGTGGACTATAGTTGAAAAGTTCTCATTTACAGGAGTCATTTCTATATAAGACAATAAGAAAGGAACTATTAACATTTTATAGGAAATGAAAATATGCTAATCACGACAACCTAACATGTGGAAAAAAAATGTTTTGTTCAAGTTTGATTACCTAAATGTATTTCTTCAACATCAAGATCATCTTCTCTTCCTATTGTCAGTTGAAAAAAAAAGGAAAAAATTCAGTTACTATATACATAAAAAATATATATAATTGTAAGATTGTGGAAAGTATTTCAAGCAGTAATAAAAATACCTTCAGAAGTTCTATGTATAAATGTTAAATCTAACCACCTTTCTGATTGCCGCATATCTCTCCTGATGCATTTGGAGAAAACTTATAAATGGTTTTGTAAAAATTTGCAAAGAAGGGAGAGTTCAATGGGGAAGGAATACTGATGAATAGTTTTGACAGAACATATAACTGCTAAAATTTGTCATCCTTCAGCACATCTTATATAGTAATTAGTTTCCATAATCTCACCATAACTTTAAATTTCTCAACAAAGGCAAGAGAATCCAATCTATCCATTTCACACTGCATTTGATTTTTAATGAGGAAAATTGCATATGTTAGTACCTCGTTGAACTTACTTAAATATAACAAAACTATACATGATTGAAATAAAATAAAATCATTGGTATCATACTTGGGGAAAAAACTAATTAATTATTAGTTAGTATGAAAAAGAATATCAGAATATGAACACATAAAAAATATACAAGGAAAAAAATAATTATGTAAATAAATGAATTATATTTGCATGCAAAGGAATTATACTTTTTTTCTTATGAAAGTGAAAAAAAATTTATCAATATATTTTTTTTGTTCAAATAAAACTGGTTTGGTACAACAAATTCAATAAAAAAAATCTGAGAAAGAATAGATAAGACACCTTAGAAAAAGGAAAATACTTGAACCTTCAAATGCAGTGGAAAGAGTGCAACAAAATTTGAGAAGATGGAGGAAGCAAATGTAAAAGTGTCTTTTTTGGTGAAAGATTAAAAATGCTTAAAAATGAGCAACTCAAAAGTCATATCTCTTCAAATATGTATATTCTAAAGGTTTTCTTGCATGTAATGATTGTTTTGTTTTTTCTTTAGAAATCATTTCCCAAAGAAGTTACACCTTTTCATGGGTAAGTGTCCAAAGAATGTGAAATTACATTAAATGACATTAAGTAACAATTATAAGTAGTAATAAAAAATATAAATTTAAGAATTAGCTTAAATATTTATTGAAATTCAATTTAAGAAATTTTTAAAAATTGGGCCTCATATGGAAAAATTGATTTGGACAATTTAAATTTATAACTGAATTAAACTTACGATTGTCAATGAATTAGATTTTGATCAAATAAGTCATATTTGAATCCAGATTCAATGATTAAATATCATATCCAAATATGACTTGATATTCTATGGGATTTTTGTTAGTCAATATCACATCTAAATTCGATAAATATATGAAATCCAATAAACAAATCTAAGTCATTTTAATATTTTTTGTTTTTGTTAAATATTTTAATATTAAAATCCTATTTCACATTATAGTAATGCATAGATGAACTATTATACATTATTATATTTGATATTTTATCAATATCTCTGTTATTTTTTAGGTGAAAAATAAATTTTGATAACATAATATAGATGTTAGTCAATATAATATACATAATTTACTTTAAATTTTTTATTAATATTATATACAAGAGTATTAATGTAATAAAAAATGACTAAAGTTTATATTTGAATCTTTAATAGGTCAAATCATTTAATTGTTTATACGATTGATTTATTTTGGATTACTAGTATCTATGATTGCATATTATTCATTGAAAATTTAATTAGATAAAATTCTATAATTTGGATCAAATTCAGAATGGATAAAGGTTAACATTTGATCCAATGACTATCCTAATTGGATCCACTTCTACCCAATCCATAATAGAACAATTAGAGCCCAACACATTTAAAATAACTAATATTATTTTAAACTCAATTCAACATAAAATTTAGTAGGTCATTGGAACTTAATTCAACATAAAATTCAGTGGGTCATTAAAATAACTAATTTTTTTATTATTAATTTTATCAAACTTATTAAATTTTACTTAACTTTCTCAAATAGGCCCATTTTGAACCCATTTAAATCCATCTTAAAGGCACATAAAACCTATTTTGAACGCAAACTTGATACAACCTATCTAAGCTTCAATTTACTCAAACTCATTCCTAAACTATTGAACTCAATGCAACCCAAAACATTTTGTATTAAGTTGAGCCCGTGAGTTCTAACTAAAATTGATAGAACAACATAGTTGTAACTCATAAGCAATTCTCAAGCTAATGATGCAACAGTAGAAATGCTAGCAAAACGAACAAGCTAGCAAATACTTGCAATACGCCTCCATCTATATGATGAAAACTAAAGTTGTTAACTACTAAAAGATAATTTGAATTTCATAAAAAAAATCAGTATGTAATAATTTAATTGTTTTCCATTGTAAAAGATATACTGGGACATACCAAGACACTTGACTTGGCATAAGTCATTAGTTATGGCTTTTGGACAGTTTATTGATTGATTTTCAAACAAAATGTCTAAGCTAGATGTTGTAAAGTTTGAATCACTTTCATTAACCAAAGTAATTAAATGATTAAGAAGGAAAAATCTAGATGAAGAATGTATTTTAGATCAATAGATTAAAAGTACTTCATGAAATATATATTCTTTGTAATTTTATAATTAATTTAATAAAATAATATTATATATTCTAAAAATATAATTTTATTAAATATATTTAAAATTTAATAAGTTCAATAAAATTTCATTTTATTTTATTTATCACCTCTATATTAGTTAATATGATAAGGCACTAAATAACATATCATCCAATTAAACCCTGCCAAATTAGTAACTTATTGTATTAATTTGAATGTTTTTACAGATATAAGAAAAATTTTAACTAAATTAAAAATAGTTGCATAAAGCCAACAACAAAATTGCTGTAATGGAATTCTAATGGCCAGTGAACAAAAAAAAGTCCTTAGAGGACTATAGTGTATTAAATACGTTTGCTTTAATTGTTCATGACAAACGACAAAGCCTGTTAACAATACCAGATATATTGCCTTAGTTCAGTGCTGCAAGCTTTGGCAGCAAAACAAAACAGGTTGTGTAGCCTATCAGGATGACTATAGTTGAACTTTTTCGAAAAAAAAAAGGTGCAGTTTCATTTTCATTGAGAAGATTTTACTGAGCTTCCTTGACCTTTTCCTAAAGACTCTCCTATTCAAACGACAAGTTTCAATAAAGCAATTTTATCTAGCATGGATGTAGAGAGGAATGGAAAAATATAAGATGTCTATGAATGCAACCTGAACGCCTCTTTCTTAATTTTGCAGTTGGTTCATCAAGGTCCAAATCATCTTCTAGAGAAATATTCATTAAAATAGCAACAATCAATAACAATTATGTAATTTAGATAGCTTACACGTCTGTATTAGAATGTAATCCATAATCCATACCTTCAGTAAATGGTCTTTTCATGCTCCTAAACTTTGTACATTAATAACATTTTCAAGAACCTCAACAAGGTACATCTTCTTCCTTAAACTCAGACATATTTAAGACAGTATATTGTGCAAGCAATTCATTTTGGCATGATTTGTAGCTCTTTTTCAACTTCACCAAAAAAATAGTCTACTTTACAAACTTGTTCATCATTTCAATAGAAGATGGATTACCGTATTGCAATGAATTTTCATTATAAAACTTTATGGAAAGCAAACAAAAACAATACTTTAATGCAAATAACTAATTGCTAAATGCATTCCTATTGCCATGAAAGAATTTATCTGCATTATTTTCACAGCATCATCTCCAAATGCAGTCGATTCCAATGATTCGGTTTCATCAATGATAGTAACAATTGCCATCTCTCTAAATTGAAAAAGTTTTTATTATATGATTTGTTTCTTATTCACTAAAATTTGAAAGAAAACATTAAATGTTTTGAATATGAGAACATGCCTTGGCTTACCAATAGTCCTTTCATTACATTTTTGACAGTCAATTGACCAATTGAACTCTGTAGCATATGAAGAATGACATTTTTCACGTGCCATGTAAAAGAACTTTTAATTGAACGGTCACTTTCAGTAAAAAAAAATTCAATTTGCATTAAATAGATATGCTTATTCTGTCATTATAGATGTTTAAAAATATACTCCATAATATGATATGATATATATAATTATATATTTATGCTTTATAGCATATATAAATGAAGGCTAATATACTCACGTCTTCCACACAGACTACATCAGCAACAGTGTGGAACTTTGCAGCCGCCTATACAAATGTCTGTCTCATATTGATCATTAGCTCAATTTCAAGCATAGCATTAGCAATTATCTTTAAGTTATTTGCTCTCCTATTTCATTAATCAAAATGGTGTTAGATAAGTACTGTTATATTTTAAATATTCTAAACAATAAAGAATGTAAATAATATGCTAGTAGTGTTCAATTGTTCAATAGATGTCTGATGATCAATGAATGGCAAAAAAATATTATCTGGTGTAGAAATGTTATCATCTAACACAAAAGGTTTCACTCCATTACCAACTCTCGACAAAAATTCTATGAACTCAAGATCATCTCTTGCATGAATATTCTCATGCAATTTAAATTTTAATAATTGTGGTCAAATCTGCGAAGCAACAAAACTTGCATTTATCATCTATGATTTTGTGCCAAAAAGCACTATAGATAATGTTCAACGAAAATCTACACAAAAAACTACCATTTTTTTTACCAAATAACTTAGACTGTTCATCTGTAATTTATCTCAACAATTTATCAAATGATTCAATAATCTTTCGATTTGCCATTGAAGCTTCATCCCAAATTATCAATTTATACAAATGAATTATTTTGGCAATGCTTGATTGCTTTCTTATTTTTGCCTCTTCTTTTTGATCAATTTCAATTGGCAATTTAAATCTAGAATAAGCAATTTTGCCTCTAGGTAACAAAAAAGCCGCAACTCCAAGAGTTGCTACAACTAAAGCTATGTGTCCTTTCGATCTTACATATGCAAGCAACACTCTATGCAAAAACATTTTTCCAGTACCTCCAGATCCATCAATAAGAAGGAGTCACATTGGTTAAAATTAATTTTATGCATGATTGCATCAAAGGCCTTTTTGCTGTTAGTTTAACCTTTCTACTAAAGCCAAATTATCTAAGGTTACAACAATGCTTCTTTCATAAGCAAGTTCTTTAGAAAAACATTCTTCTTCACTCATATTTTGCAAATCATATGACAAAGAAAATTAATGAATAGATTTACCTATGCACATAGGAAAATCATCAACACTATCAATTTGTGATAGATTTTGATTTTGTGAGTAATCATCAGGAAAAGCATCAAAGAACTTCACAAATAATTCTTTAGGATTAGGAGGATTATTCACCAATAGAATTGCAAACAATTTCCTAATAGCTAAAGGCATACAAAAATGGGATGCTTTTTCTAAACATTGATCAGCACAAAAATCATATTCTAAATATCCTTTGTGGAGTGTTGAAATTCTAAAAGAATCAAACAATTGATTATTGAACGAAAGAAAATCTTGAAAAGATGTAGGTATTCTAACATTCAACAAAAGAATTTTCAAATAATAACGTTCCCCCTCCATAAGATCTACTATTGTGGCTCTACCTATAACTATTTTTTCTTACATGTCTTCCATCTTCTATCTTTTTGTTCCCAAACAAAATATTTTGGAAATTCCCTATATAAAAGTTGCAATCTTTTAGTATCAACATTATTAACATTCATAAAAAAAAATTCAGTTAGCATCATTCTTCCAACAAAAGGATTTATTATTACTTCATTTAGAGGTCTTTTGCAACCAAAGTTAACAAATTGTTGATTTGGTAAATGAATTGACAAAATAATCATAGGCGGATACACTTATGTCATATCAAATGAAAGCATTCACAACAATGTTTCAACTATTGAAATCCAACGACCTCTTTGAAATTCTTTAATTTCTATCAACTAAGTTATAACAAATCCTATCATGACCATTGTATTTGTATTTATATAAATATTTCACAAGTTTAAAATCTAAACAAGCTTCAACATTTATATGACAATCAAATTTTTCATGTAAATAAAGACAATATCGAACAACAAACCTATTATCTAAATATGTATTTCGCACAAAAAATTTCCTACCATCATTACACCTTTTATAGTTTGGATATGATGCTCTACCATGAGTGGTTACATCACAAAAATCTTTTGGATATTTATTTTTACAAGATCCATCTTTCATGCAAACATTCTTTGGGTTAACAATACCACTGGTCCATGCATCATATGAGAGACAACATATGAATGCAACAACGAAGAAGAATCAGCTGGGAATTCAGCAGAGATTGTTCAATCATAAAATTCAAAAGAACTCAATTTATAATGCTCTTTAAAAATAATTATCCAATGTGCATGTGGCAATCCTCTTTTTTGATACTCTACTACATATACATATGATGCAATGTCTCCAAAGAATTTTCTAACAATTTCATCATTAAGCTCTTCAAGCTTTGCTTTAAATACTCGTGCAACTAAATCTAGCCTATCATGTCCACTTTGTAAAAGCTGAGATGTTATTTCTTTCCAATCAGGTTTACATGTCATTGTAATAAGAAGATTAGGATTCCCAAATCTCTACATTAATGCCATTGCATTTACATACCTTTTCATCATATCCCTCAGCCCACTAATGAATGATGAAGGCAAAACTATGTGTTCTCTTATCTTATTAGGGTCATTGATTCCATCAACAGCTAAAGTATCAACTGTCCCTTGAAGAGTCACGATTTGTGCATCCATTTGCTATTATTATATTGTATAATAGTCTAAGCTTTGTGCTTCAATTTTGATGTACGAATCAATAGCATTTTATTGACCTAATCTCCCTGAATGCAAAATGCAAGATTTCTCTCCACTTCGAATTTGATACTAGTAACATGTGTATTCTAGACATGAGACATTTGTTCTCTTTTTCTGATTTTGAACATACACTGTAATATTGTTATAACATTTAATAAAAAATTAGAAACTCATTCATTGTCTTAAATTTAATAAATGCAATAGGTTATATTATAAGTTAAATAAATACCTTCATGTTCAAGATGTAATAAATTAGTGGTTGATTGACCAACAGCAGGAAAAATAACATTTTGGCCACTACAATGCATTTTCCTGTTTCTTGTTTAGCAAGCACGCTCTATTCTTGTATGCCACCCAAGCTTACTATAGGGAAATAACAATGGATATTGTAATAGGTCATAACATCCATAATGGTACAAAATTGGATGTGATTGGTTATTTGAACAATAAATACGAATGTCCTTGTTTAGATCATCAAGATCATCGGTCAGTCCATCCCATATGGCAGCCACTTGCTATTTAGTTGGAAGATTATGTGTTTTTTGATTGATATTAGGATTTATTCGAAGGATAACAGTGCAATTTGTCAAATTATCCCATGATTTTAAATGCTTAAAAGAAATAAGGATTATTTGCTAAACATCTTAGAAAAATATTAAGAATATTAGGATCTAAATCAAATTTCTTTAATGTTTCAAAATCAATCTCGTCAGATGTATCCAAGAAGAACAATTGCAATTTTTTGGGTAGCTCAACTGAAGCACAAAATTGTTCAAGCCTATGTGAAACCTAGCCATTTACTTTTAAAGTATAAATTCTTTGATTATTCCAACAATAAGAGGGATTAATTTTTGCCAATCGAGGTTAACACAAATTTTTACTGTATGTTCTAACTCTTCTACGAAAGCGACACCCAAAGTCAGAAAGATCAGAGGTAAATAGATCATCTAGGATTCTATTGCAAGTTAACAGAGCAAATAAGACTTTCCCTAAAGAACAACAAAAAGTTGGTGGTTATCAATGAAGCTTAAAAGCACCACAACAAGTACAAGATGGTGCATTGGGTAATTCCCAAGCAACTAACGCAATATTAGATAGCCCATCAAAGCACTTCAACATGCAGCCTTTGAATACGTGTTCCATTCACAGGAATACAAAAAAATGTCATCTATGAAATAAATTTTCAATTTAATAAATAGCAATTCAAGTATAATAATGTATATAATTTTTTAAATACATTTTTTAAATAATAAAACATACTTAAGCATTCAAGTAGACATAGTCACAACTACTTAGCAGTATTTTAGTTCATGTGCGAATGAAATAATTGAAGTGTTTTCTATGAAGTTTAAATTATTTCCATTAGTCTATAAATTCAATTATTTAAGTGGATCAATGTGCAATGAAGAAGCATAAGATTATCAAATTAAACATACCTATTGCATAGTTCTCAGCATCTTCAGTGATTACAACATTGAATAAATTCATTGATGAAATATGCTTTAAGGATATAGTTGTGAGAATTTCATTAAAGGTATCTACTGCATTGTTGCAACAATTTCCCAAATTGGAATATTTGAGGATTCACCATTAGTATCATCACGAATTAAAAGATAAATATTCAGTTGCTAAGCTAATAGTTCCATCAAAGTTATTTACTGCAACATTTGCAGCATTTTCATCAGTTGAAATATTTGTGCATTCAACATGAGTATTATGATTGAAGACACAAAGCCAGTTGCTGTAGCAATGGAAGTTTTCTCATTTGTTAAAAGAATCCCATCACCTAGTTCGACAACACTCCTTTATGTTGATTCATTTGTATTTAACAAAACAACTTTATCTACAGTAGCAACACTACTTCTATATTTCTCATGTCGTCTTTGAAGGAAGGCGCTTTCTCTTCTTTAGACACTAATTTATAAGCCAATCTATCCCTTTCCCTACACACTTTTTGCCTTTTCTCATCACGCTCGATAGCTAATAGCAAAGCACATATAAAAATCCTGAAGTTTTAAATAAGCAAAGAAGAAAATCAAACAAGTTCAATGGAACAAAAACTATTATGTCCCGACACTAACATAGCACTATATCCAAAAAAACTACCTTAAATAACAAACATTATTATAGCATATGCAGCTATAAAAAAAACTTCAATATCAATATAAAGAGCCAAACCGATGGAATATTAAAACAAAGGAATCATAACAAATATAGTGAAAGAAAAATTATGATGCCTTAACAACATTTCTTAAAAGGTTAAATAAAATGCAAAATTATTTACCTATCTTAAAAATAAATACAAATACAAAAAGCTCAAAAAAATAACAAAATAATTAACACAAAGAAGGGGAAAAAAAAAAGCAAATGCCACAATAGAAGCAAACTGAAAAAAGAAAAACATCTTCTAGATTCAAAATAAACAAAACTACATATAAACATGATTCATAAGTATTACCTTAAGAAGCACATATTCTATTCACACTGCAAATGAAGCTAAATAGAATCCCTACATTTTTAAGGCAATCAAGGAAAATAAATCCAACAAGCATAAAGCAGACAAGGGGAAAAATCCAAAAAAAATATACAATTGAACATGAAACATATAAACATTTCATCAGTTATTACTTAATTGCAAACCAAACTTTAGAAAATAAAACAAACAATGACCTTGCCTAAGCAACAGCAGATAACAATCTACCCAACTTTTCAATAACTATACATTTGAAGACTATAATTATTAAACCATACAACAGCAATAAAGCTACAAAAAAAGAATTTTCTTTGCATTCCAAATAGCAAAACTCAATTAAAAGAAACACTATATTATAATATCTTAACATCCAAGCTAACAACATGAAAACAAAAACTCAAAACACCACAACAAAATGACTACTATGAAAAAGTTTCCAAACACACTAAACTCTATACCTAACCTACAAACCAAGATAAAAAAAACTACTGAAAAGTTTCAATAAAGAAATAAGAAGAAAGACCAAAAAAGTGCAAAAATAAAAAATCATAAAAAGCAAAAATAACAATAATACATGGATGAGGCACGTTTTGTTCCAACATTTCAAGCAACAATCATCAAAAGTATTAAAATTAATAGAAGCTAAACAAAAGATATTTTTTATTATCATTTGCTACAAAATATGATTAAATTATTTCAAAGACATCACAAAAAGAAAATTTAAATAACTTCAATTGGAAGAGAAAAATCTGTCCATAGTATTTATACAATCCAGGAGGGAAAAAAATAGCAGGATATGCTTAGCCCTTTTTAAAAAACATAGAAAACTCAAAAGTATACAAAATCTATAAGAATTAAATAAATCAAAAAGAAATAAGAATACAAATCATAAAGAATTTTAAAATCAATAATATAAAGTACATTTGAAATCTTCATTTATCATCTGCTACGATAAAGGCCCATACCATTAAACATAACTTCCTAAAAATAAGCACTTGCAACACATATATAAATTTGACGCATTTTTAAAAAGAAAACTTATCAACAATTAACATCATAAACTCATAAAAAACTAATAAGATATTCCATATATCTTAACTTTAAAAAAAAAATTAAAAAAAAGCATAAATATTTAAGGAGAGGGACTAACATAAATATCTAGAAAATAAACACACAAGACAAAAACATTACAACTATTCCAAAAAACAAGACAAATTATCAAAATTAAGTCACAAAACCAAGAACTTTTTTCTACATAAGCAAATTCAAAATAGCCATCAAAAGTCAAAACACAACTTACATGGCCTACATATAACAAAATCAAGAATTTCACTTAGAATGGCTAATTGAAAGTGAACAAACAGAATCTTAGTACAAATAAGAAAGTTGCCTTTCATAGCGATGATAGCTAACATAGCATGAATATACATATTTACTAATTTATTGTTGAAAGTCTATCTCACACCTATAGCTCCAAGCTAACTCAACCCCTTTGGGCTTGAAAATACATAGGCAGATTTCTACCTTGTTCATTTTTTAGCTCTCTCACTTCCTAATTTAGGAAAATAAATTCACTGCAAGTTACCTCTAAACTTTTTGTAGTGAAAATAATCATACTACACTACATTATTTACTATGTAGCAGCAGTTTTTTTTTAAAGCTTTAATACCAAATTCATTTTCAATTTGCTGCAACCTCACTCACCTTAATTTTTCCTAAACACTTAAAATTAATGTTTTAGCATTGTATCATCATAAATATTATTATTATCACCTTAGTAACTTTAAGTTTAGCACCATATGTCACAACTGTCAAACACCACAAGGCAGCACCAGTCTCACTCAAATCACTTCAAGAATATTTTGAACTAAATAAAGAACAAATAACAAAAGATAAATTGATATATAAGTTTAAGCTATAATGTAAACCTCTAAAAATATTAATACAAGTTGTCTCTATGCATTAATTCTATAAACAAACTGACCAAAAACATCACAAAAACTACTAAACAACAAAGCTAAAAAAGAATCTTTTTAAAAAGAAACACAAACAACAAAAATATAGTGTGAATCGAAGAAAGCAAGTTAGATCATAAACATAAGTTGATAAATGGGAAGAATCCTTTTAAAAAAATAAAATACAAAGAAACCAGCACCAAAAAAGAAAAAGTTAGGGAAAAAAAATAGAAGCCTACCATCGGCCCAGGCATACTCAAAAATTAAAGGGGAAAAAAAAAGTCCAATCCAAAACCAACAAAAGGACCACACAAGAAACTGAGACATGATCTTTCAAATTAAAAAGAGTGAACCTACATTTCTAATGTTTGACCATTTACAAGCTTAGAGAAACACAACCAATACTCATAAACAGAAACACAAAGGCAAATACTAAGAAGCTGCAAGAAAAAAATGAGTTGGATAGAAAAAAATCTTAACCCAAAACAGTAGAAAACTCTGTAAGATGAAAGCCTATAGACTATAATAATAGCCTAATAGATAACATAGGTCTCTTTCTAACAACATACATACAAAAACCATAAGATAATAGCAAGAACAAGACGAATGCAGAGAGAGAAGCCCAAACAACAACTTATCGACTTCAACAGCAAGCCAAATAGCAAAAGAAGAAATGAAAGCAAAAGATAGATAAAAAGAGCAAACTTTTTTTTGTGAGTACAAAAACATAAATAAAGAAAATAAAGAATGGGCGTTCAATAACAACTTCCTTGTGTACCAAAACAGCAACCACGCCCATGTTGTAC
>JACGDI010005796.1:92884-105972 GCA_014898725.1 Jacaranda copaia
CTCTCGCCCACCTCTAACCTCTCACCTTTAATAACTATGGTTCTATGGCATATAAAAGATTTAGTTGTGATTGTATTCCCCTTGCACTTAAAAAACAAAACTCCCAATTCTAAGTTAAATGACAAATCAAAGTTTGACTAGAAGAGTTAGATCAAATCATGTTGAGTGCCAAATGTCCAACCAATATTATGGTCTATGCCCTAGTATGTAGTTTGTTCTCCATTTTAAAAATATGCGTAAATCTCCCTACTTCCTCATGGCCTAAGCTGACTAAAAAACTGTACACTAAGGATTAAGAAAGCAATAGAGTGGCCATCACATAAAATCTCCAAAATAATGCTATCAAATGCTATCCCTAAAATGAAATTAGAGATACTTGTATTCAAATTTGAAGGATCATCAATGTTCAAAGTATTTCAACTGAATGTCATGTTTGTAATTTGAATGGCAGCAAATTTAGAAGAGTTTATACAATGGAAATTGTTGTGATTTTAGTAGCCAACTTGTCTATAACATAAATACAACTTGATTTTCTCCTGCAGGTTTTGGGTTACCATGATCTGCTTAGAATACCAAGGTTAATTCCACTACTCATCTCATTCATTTACCTGTCTCAATTCTTTTCTAAGTAAGATTTGGCTTGTACCCCACAGGTCACCCTAAAGTTCTGTAAACAGTATGCCCATGTGGACAATGCCATCAACAAGGCTCTCTGGGAGTACTGAGAAGAAGTGAAAACTTGTTCTTTCCTTAGCTTTGTCCACAACCCTTATAAAATCAATGCTACTAAAATTGATGATTTCTTGAAAGCATTGGAGAAGTTGGGTTTGGGAGATGTAGCATCCGCAGCAACTAGACTATAAAATGACAAGATGGAGATAGTAGACTAATGGGATATGAAGATAGCTTTCTTTTTCCTAAAACTGTTAGATTTCTGCTTGGATTGGTTGAATAAAAAGGTTGCAAATCTAGTATTAGGCATGGGGAATTACTTTGGAGACAAGATTTTGGTTTTAATTAGCAAAGAGTCAAGGCGTGGATCTTTACTAAATGTAGATAAATTGTACGATCGTTCTTTGAAAATGGATATTGTGAGTTGAATAAATATTGATTGACTTCTTCTAAGGATATTTCGACTATTAGGTTGTATTGGTTGATAAAAGTTATAATTTTATGGTCATTAGAAATATATTGTTGTAATGTTTGTAAGGTATGGTTGAATGCATGTATATGTTTTTCCTTTCAAGGCAATTGATTGATAAGTGTCTTTTTTGTTATAGGATTTAGAGGCTTTTCTATCCAAAGCCCTCAAAAATAAGAAATGGATGCTTTAGTAATAGCCCCTAAATGAAGAAAAAATGCCTCCATTAATTTTATATAGAGGCATTTCATGTTGGAATAGTACCCGGCAAGCTAATAAGATTGGCCTTGTAAACTATTTCACTTGTGATACGATCTTGATTGAATGATATTCTTTATACAACCATCTTCATCTTAGACTTTATTATACTTTACTAGCATTTGGATGAAGCCCTTAAATCACTCATGACTGTGGGACTTGGTTTAGTGGCCATGGAATAAGTCTTACATGGTCGTAATCTTAAATCTTTCAAGTCATAGAATTTTAAAAGACAAGGCATCTAAAATTCTAATAGACTTGCACTAACAATGCATAAATCCAAGAGTTAAAGATTACTCCGTTCCATGAGCAACTGTATGAGATACGAGTACATGTTAGTAGGTGCTTGTTAGAGAATAAGGCATTGAAGACCTACCGAAGAATCCACTAGATACCCGAAGTGATAAGTCGGTAGTAGCAAGTTCTCCAACTTGTGCTAATGCATATTATTAGTCCTCTAACTTGAGGATACATGGTAACCTTTTGTCCGGTTCTCATACTTTGACTCATCTTTGGTCATTTTAGTGGGCTGTTTGAGTTGAAATTGGATATGAGTTACTTGGCATAGAGGTTTGTGAAATTCAAGATGGAATCCGACTCCTCACCGTCGTGAAGGGCGAGTACATTTTCTATGTATTCTATAATGATCAATTCCCAAAAATTCTTGCACAAAGTGGTCTGACAATTTGGAAAATGAGTTTTTCAAAGAGGAGGTCACACAATGGGATTGAACATTGAAAATATAGACATAGTATCGAGGTTATTAGGGAGCCAACAAATATCTTACCTTAGGCCTCTTTCAAGAAATAGGAGGCAGAAAGACCATATTTGCATGGTAGGTGTAGAGCTATAATGGTTCTCCAAAAGCATTCATTTCGGCTAATTAGTTGAGCTCTATGGGCTTAAGGTTGAATATCGACCATGAAGAATTGATACTCTTCAATTAATGAGATTAATTGAATCGAGTCGATTAATTTAAAAGTGTTTTAAACTTAAATGAATATATACAATTCAAAAGTCATAAGGAGTTGTGAGCCTATGTCCAATAAATGGTAAAACTTATTAGGTTGCACACAAAATCCAATTAGCTTACTAATTGATGGAGGAATTTTTTAAGTGTTGGAATATTCTCTCCTAGTGAACTAATTTTGAGGTGATCAATTTCAGGATTAATTTTGGCTTGACTAATTTAAGTGTTAAATTAATTAATTAATTAATTTAAGAAGTTAAATTATACCAACAATAAAGGAATTAATTATTTGGTGCCAAAATAATCATCAATTGATCAAGTTAACTTAAAGAGTTAAGTTAACAAAATAAAGTTTAAGAGTTAATCTTGTTGACTTAAAGTGTTTAATTTAATTAATGAGAAGAATATATTTTGGAGGGAAGATTCAAATGAAGAGTTCATTTGAATTAGCATTTTAATTAATTTGAAATTAGATTCCAAATTAAGTTGAAATGTACATGAAATTCAAATGAGATTTAAATTTTTAAATTTGTCACCCCAACTTGCAAGTGGCACCCCACCTTGAGGAAGGCATCATACCATCCTCCCTCTATATATAGATATAGAGGTGAGAGGATTCATCACTTGCACAATTGATGTAAAGAATTAGATTCTTCACATTTCCCTCCAAAAACCCTCTCTCCAAGCATTGCCTCATGAGTTGAACCTTTGCTTTCTCTTCTTCTCCCAACTTCAAAATCAGCCTTTACCATATCTTTTCTCCTATCTTTATCCATCTAAAAGTGAGGAGAAATTGAAAGTTCAATTGGTGTGTGGATCATAACAATAGAGGCAAAACATTTGGTTTGCTTGTCTTGGAGATCCACTATGCAGACCAGTGATTTTGGCAAATTTTTCTGAGCAGATCCAGATCGAGTTTTGCTCCAAATTTGTTAAAGTACCTTAATCATTGAGTGGAGAAGATCTAGATTTAATTTCGTTAATTTTGGAGATCTCAAAGTCAGGCAAAAGTTGTTTCTCCGCTGTGCCGGATTTTGGCAGATTATGGACTAGTTAAGTGTTCACAATTCTCTCCTTGGAAATTAGCAATTCAAGGTAATTCTCTTACCAAATCTAGATCTATAGCATGTTTAGATCCTTGGTAGCTTGAGTAGTCTAGTTAATTTTAACTTTTAAAGTTTTAATTGTTGGATCCTAGTACCCATTCTTACCTTCATTTCATATCATTGCTTCTATATTTTTCGCAACTGCAACTATGGAGGTTTTTATACCAAATTGCCTCCAATACATTCTAGGCATTTAGAGGCAAAAAAAATTGCGTACATATATTAGTATTGTAGTAGTGATTACTGTATATGTCCAGAAACAAATTAACAAAGATATAGAACATCAAAAAAATGTATTATCAAAAATTACACTTGTGATAAGAGCTAGTAACTATACAAATATAATTTCGTATTTAGAAATGGAAATTGGAAATGTTTTATCAAGAAATTGATTATAAAAATATAATTAATAATTTTTCATATAAAAAAGACATAAATAAAGCGCAGATTTTTGTATGATTTTTTTTTATTTGTTTTATTTTTTGCTTGCCGAGTACCAAATGCTTGTTAGAAAGACATTTGTACTAGAAATTTAATTTTTTATACTATTAAAAGCTTCATTTTCATGTTGTCTTAGGCCTCAATTTTTTATTGAGACACCTCAGAACAAGAAACAACTAAAACTGCTCCTAATTGCAGGTAATCTCCACTTCAGGATTGATTTAGTCTTTCATAACCATATATCCTGATGTAACCATCCTATACATATGATTCTTTTGAACACTAATATTGCAGAATATGCATCCACAAGTTTTTTAACATTTAATTGGAATAATTTGAATAGTGTTACATAATTTATATATACCAGTTCGTATTTTTATTGGCTTCAATGGTAACTCCTTCGCTCCCAGTCCCACAAGAAAATACACACAGATTATTGCTGTGAAACAATAAGAACCTCAGATAGAGTGATTATTACATATTTTTATTAAATTATTAGTTAAATATCATAGGTATATGTTAACATGAAATATCAAGTATATATAATATGAACATGTGCAATACGTGTGCTAAACAGTTTCACCTTAAAAGAACGAATATTTTTCGTTTAATTTATAAAGTCAACGGAGAAGAAAGGTTTTTCTTAATTATAAATGCATGTGTCTACCTTGCAAGTTGGCCATTACAGCTAAAAACTTTGAAGTTAATGAACCTCTTTCTCCCAAAATACACACAAAATATAAACAAATTATTTGTATTAAAATAGCATAGCTGTCAACTTTCCAACTTGATGTTGAAAAATGAAGAGCAGTATTATACTTTAATCCCATAATCTAATGGCACATTAGTTACGAATTTGATTAATATGGTGGGAATCTTCTGATTTTTTCTTTCACAATTTATATCAATTATTTATAACTTAGGAAAACAATGTGGGATTCAATTATATCGACTTATTCGTTCTTCTATTTCTCCAAATATTTGCTAGCAACATTTAATGGTCTTTAATCTCTTCTGAAAGTTTTAGTTGCACAAACAATAATCATCCATATATATTTTCTATCTTTTTCCCAGGTGGAACTCTGAAGAAGTCCAATTTCCCGTACAAAGATCACAGAATATTTGAGATGGCAGTAGCAGCTTATGCAGCTGTAGTTTCTCTGATGCATGTTCTAGATCAGATCCAGCAATATCCTCTTGCAATCAGCTTCATCCAGAAAGAAAACAGATTGAAACTCTCCACGAAAAGGTTAGTTTCTTGCAAGATTTTCTTGAAGTCTATTCTCAAATATTTGGCAAAGATGCAGCAGATTTAGCTGGGCAAATCTCTTTAGTTGCTAATGTCATCGACTCTCAGTAGTGGATCTACTTAGTCAAAGATTGGCAGATAAAAGTGATATGAGCCTCTCATGCTTCTTTCATGACGTGGACATAGTAATTGAAAAAAATTGACTCCATCAAGAAAAAGTTGATGTTGGTTAAAGAGGGAATGATGGCTTTCCATGAACAGCAGCCTACAGTTGATAACATTCCTGCTGGTTCATCAACTCCTCCTTCCGGTGCCAAGAACACTATGGTGGGATTTGATGAGCACTTGGTTTGCATCATGAATGATCTCACCGGATATAGATCTGATCTCCAAATTGTCTCTATTGTTGGAATGGGAGGCATTGGTAAGACCACTCTAGCTAGAAATATTTTTGACAATCCACATATTGTGCACCACTTTCAGATACATAAATGGTTCCAATATCTCAAGAATATAGCAATCGAGAAATTCATTTGGGCCTCCTACATGGTAATGGAGTAACCGTTGATATGAAAAACAAAGAAGCAGTGCAGATTTGACTAAACTAGGAGAACAACTGTATAAAAGTTTATCAAGTAAAAGGAATTTGATTGTTATGGATGATGTGTGGAGTACCAATGTTTGGGATGATATAAAGTCTTTCTTTCCAAACAATAGGAATGGAAGTCAAATTATGTTGACTGCAAGATTGTCAAATGTGGTTGTTTCTTTAGGCTCTCACAATTCTTATTTGATGGATTTTCTAGATGATGATAAAAGTTGGAATTTATTTAGTGAAAAAGTCATTGTCTGAGAAGGTTGTCCTCCTGAACTGGAGAAAATTGGAAAGAGTCTTGCAAAAGGTTGCAAAGGGCTTCCTCCGGCAATTGTTGTAATTGGTGGTATGCTCTCAAATTCCAACATGACGCTAGCATATTGGGAGTTTGTTGCAGAAAATATTAGCTCATTCACAAATTTAGGAAATGATGAGTACTGTTTAAACATATTGTCATTAAGTTACAACCACTTGCCTATTCATTTTAAATTATGTTTTCTCTATATGAGAGGTTTTCATGAAGATGATGAAATTCGAGTCTTGAAACTAATCAAATTATGGGTTGTTGAAGAGTTTTTGAAGCCAATAGAAGGTAAAAGCTTGGAAGAGGTTGCAAAAAAATACTTAAAAGAATATTATTGACCGAAATCTAATTTTGGTTCATAAATGGACGTGCAGAAGGAAAATCAAAACATGTGGTATTCATGATCTTTTAAGGGACCTATGCCTTAGAAAATCTCATGAACTTCTTTTTTGTGTCCCCAAAGCACAAGAGACTTATTTCACATCATCATCTGGAAAAAGGTGCTTCCTATGTAGTGATCCACCAGCGTCCACAAGGATATATCTTCCTCAAGTAATTACAGCCTCGCAAGCAACATCATCAATTGCAAGTTGTTTTGTCTGTGATGCATGTGTACTTATGTATCTACTGCTTCAAAGATCAAGATTGGTGAGGGTAATAGATGGTATTGGTAAATTCTATGAGTCTATTGAAAGTCTACACCCCATTACATTGCGGTACCTTTCTCTGAGAGTTGGGGTTGGATTTCCATCTTTCTCTACTTTGATGCCCCTACTGTCGAATCTAGAGACCTTAATTATTCAAAGATGTGAACGTGCACATCCAAAGGTAAATCTTCCTTCTGAAATCTGGGAGATGCCACAACTTTGACATCTCATGATCTACAATGCTCATATGCCCGAAATCCACAAGAAAGATTCTGCGATTATTCTGGAAAACCTACAAACACTTTCCACCATAATGAACCGTAGGTGGTCAGAGGAGGTTCTTAGAAGAATACCTAATATGAAGAAACTGATAATTTCATATGGCAGTTATAATTTCTTCGACGAAAGCATGCAATGGTCTTGCTATTCTCTCCACTATCTTTCCCATCTACATAAACTTGAAACACTCTATTTAGACTGGGGGTGGAGAGCTATTACGTTGAAGAAGATCGCATTCCCACATTCACTAAAGAAGTTGAAGTTGAACAACTACAGAGTTTTTTGGGAAGACATGACGATCATTGGTTCTTTGCCCAATCTTGAAGTACTTAAACTTTATCCTAATACCTTTAGAGGGCCAGAATGGAATCTGGTTGAAGGGGAATTTCTTTGGTTGAAGCTATTGTTAATTGATGATTGTTGTCCGGCATGGTGGAGAGCCGAAAAAATACACTTTCCTAATCTTCGGAGTTTTATACTTGAGCGCATGTCCAAATTGGAAGAGATTCCTTCAGGTATTGGAGAAATAGAGACGTTGCATTTGATTCAATTGGTTGATTGCCCTATAGGAGTGTAAGATGAGTCGAGTCGGCTCATGAACTTCACGAGCCAACTTGAGTTGAGCTCGACTCAAGCTCAAGTTTCTTGATCTCGAGTTCATTCATGATTGCTCGAAAGCTCATGAGTTTTTTCTATTTTTAAATATTTTTTATATATTAATTATTTAATAATTTACTTTTTTTTCTAATTTTAAATATTTATTATATATTAATTAGTATATATATTAATAATTTCCTTTTTTTAATTTTAAATATTTATTATATATGATTAAATAATTATAATATATATAATTATAATTTAAATTATTTTATTAATTATTATTAAATAATTATAATATATTAATAATTTAATATTTTTATTTTATTTAAAATTTTCTGGTGAGCCGGCTCGAGCTCGACTCGAGATTAGTATTTTGAGCTCGAGCTCAGAAAATTGGACTTGAACTCAAGCTCGGGCCAGCAATTTTTATGAAGTTCGAGCTCGAGCTCGACTCGTTTACACCCCTATTGCCTTGATTCTGTTGTCAATTCAATAGGGGAAATACTAGAAGAACAGTTGAACTTGGGAAATGAAGACTTCCGACTTCATGTTAGGACTCTCACAGGGCTAAGCATCATTTAATCGGGTGATTATATCCTTTTGCATAAGTCTTCAAAGACAGGGCACCTCTGAATTTGCTTTTCCATGTTGGTGCAATAGTGATGTGCATATTGGTACTCTCCTTTTCTTGGTGTGCGTGTCAATGTTGTTGTTTGTATTTCTTTGCTCGATGTCTTCATTTATTGTTTTTCTCTGAGGTGTGACGTCTCTCACTCTCAAATTTTGTACTCGTCGCGTCGTATGTAAAATACAATGTTTAAGGTCCATTTATGGTATGTTGCGTACTTTTTGATCCTTCAAATGATCTGTGTCCCCAACGAGGTTATTAGTAAGCTTCAAATATGTACATACAAGTGCGCACGTGATGGGTTTGTTTTCTGATTCTGAAGGGCTATTCTGTCGTACGGATGCCATAGCCTTGCCTTAGGATGATTACATTTTTGGCCATGCAGTGTTGTCACTTGGAACACTTTCTATTCTCTCAAGCCTGGTCCCGACGGATTTAAAGAGTATTTGGTTAAATTCATTTAAAAAATCTTACACTCCTACATTCTATAAAACATTTGTGGAGTTTATAATATATTAAATTTTATTTTAAAAATAAGCTATTATAGTTTTTAAACAAAATAATATTTTTGTCCAATGGCTTGTAGTTGAGTGGCATCCAATCTCCGCTGTTATATGAGAGATCTTGTATTTGATCCAAATGGGCACTTTATATGTGCCTTTTAGTCGTAGTTTTGTAGAATTTATACTTTCATTTTCGTGATTTGATATTTGTATTCTATTAATTTATTGTAAGATTGATATTCTTAATTTTGATAATTGAATTTATAGACCTGTTATAATTTGTAAAAGATACTCTTCAAAAAAATAAAATAAGATTTTAAAGGTAATAAAATATTAGTAACGATAATTTTATAAGTAATATGGTTAAAGATAAAAGAGTCTTTTAAGATCATAAAACTGAATTATGAATACTTTATTTTGTTCATTACATGACATTATTAAATTATCAATATTAAATCGGTTAAAAAATAGAAGGAATATGAAGTCAAAAAATTGAAGTTTTGAATGAGGGATGACAGAAACTTGGAAATTTCAAGAACAAAAATACACAAAATTGCATAAAACAAAATAAAAGGAAAACATCTTCAACCATTAATCTAAATAAAAAATAGTCTATGGAGTAAGAACTTATTTAATTGGAGTAATTTATGGTGTAATCATGATTGTACATAAATTAGTCGATAATATAATAAAGTACATTTAATCTGTTATATGTACAAGCAATTGACGATGGATTTCGCTTATATGTTGAGGGTGCATTATAGTAACATAATTGCCACCAATAATAAAATTTTATTTATTTTGAGCTTCATCCCACTAAATGGCTACATATGTATTTTGGGCTTGTTAAATGCTTTTTCATTATTAAACCCACAAAATATAGGATTCGCATATATTATTTATTATACATCTATATATTATTTTTTTAATTTAAATATATATATTATATTTTCATATCTTTCGATGTATTCTTATTTTTAAAATCAATGATAAATTGAGTGAATTTTCAATATAAATATCAAATAATTACATATGATAATCATTAATATACATATGTACATATATATTTACAAAATTAACCCCACCCCAACTCCCATGATCCCCAAATCCTTGGGGGTGGGGGGGTGGGGGGTTTTGCAAGAAAGAAGTTATTTTCTTTTTGTATTTATTTATTTACTTTTTAATAAAAAACAAATTATTAATTTAAATATATTTATTTATTAATATTATTAAGTTTGTAACTTAAAATTATATTATTTGAAATAATAAACTTAAACTTCTCTTGTTCTAAAATTTTTTACTTATTAACTAAATTTAGTTAAATTATTTAAATATGTCTACTTAATATTATAGAGTATACAAGTTAAAATTGTTAAAACTACATTGTAGAAGATAGTTTTAGTGTTTTTTTACTTTTTTTAATTTTATATCTTAATTAATTAATTAATTAATTAAATTTATTCATATTATTTTGGACATATTTATCACTTAATAATATAGAGTATATAACTCAAAATTTTTAAAATTATATTATTTAAGATAATAGATTTTTATTTTAACTTTTTTTTTCTGGAACATATTTTGCAAGAATGAGATATATTAAAATGCAAAACAATGACTTGTTGTGAAATTAACAATAACTTATTATAAAAAATATGTGTCATTTAAATTGAACATATCTCATATGAATAAAGCATAATCTTACCTCACCATAGACATCCCCTATCACGCCCCAAAATTAGACCACATTTATACTAGAATTGAGCGTAAAATTTAATCCCAAATAAATGAAACTGACAATCCAAAATCATATAGTTAAATAAGAACTCATCTAATTCCTAGCAAACTCAACATAAAACTCAAGTTATCAAAATCTTTGCAAAACTAAACACCATAACTTCCATAACAAATAAAACAAAACTAATGAATTTAATAGAAAATATACTTGTCTACTGAAAAATCCAAAACTAAGTCTTCACCCTTGATTCTCGTCATATGCAGGATTCTCCACCACACTAGGACTAGGATTTATGTCTGCCAGAAGGAAGTTAAAGAGAAAAAAAGAGTGGGAGTAAAAGACTCACTGAGTGCCAAGTGTGTGTAAAGTGAGTTCCTGAATTAAAAAAAAAAAAATTCTTACAGTGGGAATTTCTGAATAATATAAGTGGGATTTAGAAAATAGTCTAGCAATAATAGTCAAGAAATTGATAGATGATCAAGCAATAATTAGTCAAAATTTTATTAAATGATTTCCTAGACTATCAACTTAAATTCGATGATCAAACAGTATTTGTTGTAGGTGTTCAAACAATCAATCAATATTACCAAAGCGTGAGGGCTTGGCAAAGTGCAGATGCTCAGGGGGAAATCCCTAGCGCATTGCTGATACCTGAAGGGAAATTCCTAGCATACGGCTGACACATTGCAGTTGCCCAGGGGGAAATCCCCAGCACATCGCTGATACCTAAAGAAAAATCCCTAGCATATTGCTCGTACCCAGGGAAAAATTCCTAGTGTGTACTGCTGACACCTAGGGGAAATTCCTAGCATGTCCAATATAGCCAAGCATCCCGCCAAGATGGGATTAAACAGTTTTCCCTACAGATACCCAATCAATAAATAGTTGGTCATCGAGTTTAATTTGCTAATCTAGAAGCATAAAAAAATCATAAAAGTATAGGTTTTCTTTTATCTAAAAATGAAATAAGAAAAAAAAAATTCTTTTTATGCGCAGTGAAATTCAAATATAGTGCAGTGTAAGTTGAAAATAAGTCACGAACAATTATATAATAGCATATATCCTTATAGACTTTAAAACATGCATTATATAGTATTTATAAGTTTAGGTACTCACTTTTGAGATCAATCCTAGACGTCAATCTCCTATCTCAAAATCAATCATTTCAACAGCTGAGTCACCTAATTTATTTATTAGATACTTCAATCACCAACTTAACTGACTAACAAGATAAAACTTACTTAAAACTAGCCTTTTGAGTACTATAAGCCTGTAGTACCTTAAAATCCAACATTCTTAATTGGTACTAAAATAATTTTCTATATATATATATGTATATATATTTCTCATTTGAATTCCACTTAAAATCCTAAGTTATAAGTAAAAAGAGTAAGTCAAGATGCTAGTATCTAATATTATATTAATTGAAATAAAATTCCTATTAAATACAGGTACGTGGTATGGAAAAGGTATGAATTGTCGTATGTCAATAATATTTTATCTAATTCTTTCTTTTAATTCTCAGTTAACAGGCTTTTATGCAGCAATTCTCAAAAACAAAACAACCATCAACACATAATTAATCTCCAAGATAATGCTTTAAATCACTATTGTATCACACGGCCCAATTAGGTATCAAAGACAACTTGAGCACTCAATGAGCATTATTCATATTTTTTAGTTTTTTATTTTTATTTTTAACAAGTCAACAATTTCGGCTTTGTAATTAACAAACCAAGATTTGCAGTTGCAGCCGAATTGTGATGAATTCAAATTCAAAATTAGCCTATGTTGGTCAAAATCAACGGCTATTTGGCAAATTAATCTCCAATCAAATTTGGCATTCTATAATTACAAACTGGGTAATTGACACGAAAAAGGACCCAAAAAAAAAAAAAACAGCATATGCTGGACAATTCCCCTCAGAAGTTGGAAAATGATGTACCTTAAGCTCTTGAGTGACGAAAAAAACAAAAAAAAAAATTGCAGTAGCCGACTCCTTCCCTCTCACTTCCTTCGTCTTCTATTCTTCTGCAACCTCCACCCCTTTCTTTTTTTTTTTTATTTGTGAGATTAGGATTTTTTAAATTATAGAGACTATTTGTACAGAAGAAGTGTTATAGTTCAACTAAACTCTAATTATTTATCTTCAAGAATTAGGATAATCCCATAGTAATTTTAATATTTTTATTATTAATTCCAAAGGTCTAAATAATTAATTCCTAGTAATTGTATAATGTTAATTCAAGTGGAGTTATAACTTATACTCCCCAAAATATAGAGTATCTAATATATATATATATATATATATATATAAATTAACCCTAATCCCACCCACCCCCAAAGGAATTTGGTCCCCAAATTCTAGTTTAAGTTAGGAAAGAGTCTCAGATGATACTTTCGTATTTTCCTCCTAGCTTTCCCCACGTCGCTTCATCTATATTATGATTCCTCAAAGAATCTTTACTAGTGAGATTACTTTAGCGAGATTACTCTAGAGCGTAACTTTTTATTTTTCAATTTAAAATATGGATTGATTTCTCTTTTTATATCAGATTGTTATACTTAATAATGTGCGAGGGGTCTAGGCAATATTTCTTTAGTTGAGATACATGAATACATTATCCAT
>JACGDI010005796.1:113127-128207 GCA_014898725.1 Jacaranda copaia
TACAGTATCCAACTCCTTCCCTCTCACTTTCTTCGTCTTCTATCCTTCTGCAACTTCCATCCCTTTTTTTTTATTTGTGAGACTAGCATTTTATAAATTATCGGGACTATTTGTGTGGAGAAGTGTTATACTTCAACTAAACTCTAGTTATTTATCTTCTACAATTAGGATAATCCTACAATAATTTTAATATTTTTATTATTAATTCTAAATGTCTAAATTGTTAATTCCTAGTACTCGTATAATGTTAATTTAAGTAGAATTATAACTTATACTTCCCAAAATATAGAGTATCTACAATATATATATAAATTAACTATCACTATTTGATCAAAAGATAATTTAATATTATCTATATATTATATATAAATATATTTTTCCAAAACTATTGGCCACGCCTTATTATAATTTGAATTGAAATAGTAAATAAAATAAGATAAGATATAATAATCGATTAAATAAAAAAAAATTGAAGCATTACATACCCTATTTAGTTAACCCATTACCTAAGCTTTGAATATTCAATAACTTTGATTTTTAAATTTATTCAATCATTTATTGTCATCAAGCAAATTTCTCATATGTCGTACATACAACACCAAAAAGCATTGTTTTATGCATGAGGAAAATAAAAACATTAAATTTAAAGGAAGAAACGTACACATGTGTTTGTCAAGCACGCACTTGAAAAGAAAAGTGCACAGTACCCCACTGTCTGCAAGACTTCTTACCCCATAAGATCAATTACTGTCGGCCCCAATGGATTCACTAACAAAGGAAAAGCTCTGTTTTTTCTTGAGTAAACAACATTAATTCATATTGTGCATCTTTTCCCCATCTGGAAGTCTGAGGAAGTACAGTTTAATTAATTCCTGTAGGAATATTATAGATCTGAGATGGCAGTAGCAGCTTATGCAGCTGTAGTTTCTCTTATGCATGTTCTAGACCGGATCCAGCAATATCCTCCTCATCGCCTTCATCTGGGCAGAAATCAAATTGAATCTCTCCGTGAAAAGGTTAGTTCCTTGGAAGCTTTTCTTGAATTTTATTCTCAAAATTTTTGTGAAGATATTGAAGATTTGGCGAGGAAAATTACCGTGGTCGCTGATGAAGCAGAAGATATGATCGACTCTCATGTTGTGGATCAACTTCGTCAAAGATCTGCAGATAAAAGTGATATGGGCCTCTCATCCTTCTGTCAAGATGTAGAAAAAGTAATCGAAAAAATTGACTCCATCAAGAAAGAGCTGATGTTGGTGAAAGAGGAAAGGGCTTTCCAAGAACAGCAGCCCAGAGTTTCCATGGCTGCCAATTCATCAGCACATCCATCAAGAGGCAAGAACACTATGGTGGGATTTGATGAGCGCCTGGTTCGAATCATGGAAGAGCTCACTGATTATAAATCTGATCTCCAAATTATCCCCATCATTGGTATGGCAGGCATTGGTAAGATCACACTAGCTAGAAATGTTTTTGATCATCCATGTATTGTGCACCACTTTGATATACTTAAATGGTTTACAATATGTCAAGAATATAGTGTGACACAATTTCTCTTGGGCCTTCATGATGAGGAAGTACTTGGTGATCTGAAAAACAAAGAAAGAGGTGAAGATTTAGCTAAATTAGGGGAACAATTGTACAAAAATTTATCTGGTAGAAGATATTTGATTGTTATGGATGATGTGTGGACTACCAAAGTTTGGAATGATGTAAGGCAATTCTTTCCAGATAATAAGAATGGAAGTCGAATTATAGTGACTACTAGGCTATCAAATGTGGCTGCTTCTTTAGGCCATCGCAACCCTTATGTGATGGATTTTCTAAACAATGATCAAAGTTGGAATTTATTATGTGAAAAAGTTTTTTCACAAGAAGGTTGCCCTGCTGAATTGGAGGAAATTGGGAAAAATATTGCAAAAAGTTGCAAAGGACTTCCTCTTGCAATTGTTATAGTTGGTGGGCTGCTGTCAATGTCCAACATGAAACGAGAGCATTGGGAATCTGTTGCAGAAAATGTTAACTCATTTGCAAATTTGGGATATGATGAGCATTGCTTAAAAATATTGTCTTTGAGTTACAATCACTTGCCCATTCATCTTAAACCATGTTTTCTCTATATGAGAGTTTTTCCTGAAGATAATGAGATTCGAGTCTCTGAACTAATCAAATTGTGGGTTGCTGAGGGATTTCTAAAATCAATCAAAGATAAAAGCTTGGAAGAGGTTGCAGAAGAATACTTAAAGGATCTAATTGATAGAAATCTAATTTTGATTCGTAGGTGGAAGGATAGTGGGAGAATCAAAACATGTAGCATTCATGATCTTTTAAGGGACTTCTGCCTTAGAGAATGTCAGAAGCAACACTGTTTTCGTGTCCCAAAAATACAACACACTTTTTTCACAAGATTCGATGATTTGTGCTTCCTATGTTGTCGGGGACACAAATCCACAAGGATAGATCTCCCACAGGTCATTGTCTCCTCAGAGGAAAGACCACTTGCCAGTTGCTTTGTGTGTGACATTTGCAGAATTAGGTATCTAGATATTGACAGATTAAGATTGGTGAGGGTAATAGATGCTGTTAATGGTCCTTTCTCTGATGAATTTCAGTTTCATCAGTCCTCTAAAGAAATTCTGCACCCCACTAAATTGCATTACCTTTCTCTCCACGTTCGGAATGCATTTGAGTTTTTATCCACTTCGGTGCCCCTACTCTGGAATCTGCAGACTTTAGTTATTGAAAGGGGCGATCCTGAACTAGTTACAGTTCTACCACCTGAAATCTGGGAGATGCCACAACTTAGGCATCTAGTAATCGATGAAGCTGTTTTGCCTGATCCTCAAGTTACTCAAATTGACGGGAAAGATTCCACCATTATTCTGAAAAACTTGCAGAAAGTTTCCACCATATTAGATTTTAGGTGTTCAGAGGATGTTCTTGAAAGAATCCCAAATTTGAAGAAATTGAGAATTCGATACGACAAGTTTAATAGAAGCATGAAATGGTCACACTATTGTCTCCACAATCTTGCCCAATATCTACATAAAATTGAGTCACTCTACTTAGAGTGGAAGTGGGACTTTTTTATTTTGAAGAAGATTTGCTTCCCGCATTCGCTAAAGAAGTTGGAATTGTGGGGATGCAAAATTGCTTGGGAAAACATGAATATCATTGGTTCATTGCCCAATCTTGAAGTGCTTAAACTTTTCAATTATGCCTTCATGGGGCCGGAGTGGAATCCGGATGAAGGGGAATTTCTTCGATTGAGGTTATTGTTAATTGGTGGAACTGATCTCATGTGCTGGGGAGCAGAAAAAATCCATTTTCCTAATCTTGAAATGATTGGACTTGGATACATGAAATATTTAAAGGAGATCCCTTCAGGTATTGGAGAAATAGAGACCTTACGTTCAATTTATTTGGAAAATTGCAGTGAATCTGTTGTCAATTCAGCAAAAGAAATACTGGAAGAACAACAGAGCTTGGGAAATGAGGACCTTCAACTTTATGTTGATAAAAGTTACTTAAAGAGAAAGCACCAACGTGTTGAACAGCTTCGGAAGGTATTTCCAAAGCAAAAATATTCCTTTATTTTTGTCAAAAAATGTTCTCATTCTATGTAGATAGATATAAACTAATCTGTTAGTTTTAACTTTACTCATTTATTGTCAATTTGAAATTAACTTCAAATATATTTAAGAGGAGGTTTGTTCCATCAATTTCAAATATTGGTTTCTGGATTATTTAGTTATTAAACTTCTCTCTACATGCAACATTAATTTGTTCGATCACTTAGTATTCTAAATGTTGAGATTATTTTTGTTTCACAGTGGAGATGGGTTAATCCGTTGAGGTTGAAACGGGAAAGGTGAGGAAATGGAAGAACATGTAAATTAATTTCCCCAGTTATTTACTTGACTTGGGGAAAGATGCATCCCCAAATACTGCAGGCATTACGGGAGAGATCTGTTTGGAGGTACTGCCATTACTGTGTGAAATTCTATGCACGTGGAAATTGTGGAATCTGAATTTGTTCACATGTACTGTGCATTATCTGCAAATTATATAGTTGTTTGTATTTTTGAGAGGGGTAATGTTTTCTTCTTTCAAAGTTTGTACTTGTCGTGGATGAGGTCCGTTTGTAGAATGTAGTTTCCATTTGAGCAAGCGACCTGTGTTCGAAATAAGGTCATCACTGAGCTTCAAGACATTAGAAGAAATGGAGTACCCATGATGTCTTAGCTAGGATAATTACATTTTTGCTTTCGCGGTTTTGCCACTTGAACACTTTTGTTCTCTATAGATTTAGAGACTTTATGACTAAGTTTAGTGAAAAGATCTCATAAATTCCTACATTTTATAATATATTTGTGAAGCTAATATCATTAAAAAAATATGCTTCCAAAGATTTTGGTTAAATGATAATTTTGTAATAAATATGGTTAAAATTAAATGAATTTTTCTAGGGTCATGTACCTATAATTTTGATTTGATGTCATGTACACACTATTTAATCATTGATATATAATGAGATGATTTAACCTCTACCGTAGAACCATCATAAGCTCAAAACCAATGATTCTTTATAGAAATGATGTGAATATATACATGGTTTAATACAAATATACTCATTATAAAATTACAAAAGCACGTACCTCCAACAAATCATGTGGTACTTTATGATGTCTATGGATAATTTCTTTTGATTTTTAGGGTCATGTATTCATGATTTTAACGTGATGTTATGTACCCACTTTTTTAACTATTTGTATTGAAGTGATATAATTTTCATCTTAAAACCATCATAAAATGAAGAACTACAGTTTTTTAGAAAAAAAACATTTGAATTAATATAAACTTCATGAATACTTTAATACAAATATAACCTTCATAAAATTTCAAATCACCCAAAATAATATGGTTCTATGTGATTTTATGAATAAATTTTTTATTCCAAAAAAAGTAATAAATTTAATACTTATTGAAAGATATTTATCCTTAAAAAATCATTTCTTTACCCAAAATCAATTCATTTTCAAAAAATCTGTCAAAAGAAAAAAAAAATAGATCAAACTATTTATATTTCCAAACTCCACCAAATTATGGAAGAATTCAAAAAATTCAAATCCACTCAGTCATCCAAAGATTCAATATTTCCCAAACTTGAGAATCCCCAGGCCAAGTTGCTTAAAGATGATCATCGTGCTGTTGTTCTGGGTTGGCAGTGCGGCTTCCTGCAATAAAATATTGCAATAAGAGCACATGAATTCGAACAAATATCTGTTAAAATATTATTCTATAAGAAAAATCATTCGGAAGGATTTAGATTTATTTTTAGACAGATTAATCGATTTAGCTATTTCAATTCGGCAGCAGCGTTCGCATGCATTTATACATTTAGCCGAACCCATGGACGTATCCAAGGGGGGGCAAGCAGGGGTCATCGTCCCCGGCCCCCCACCCACAAACTTATTATCATTATATATGTAATTCTTATTAATTATTTTTTAAACTATCTAAAGCTAAAAGAATAATTACTTAATATTAATTAAAATAATTAATTTTTAATATTCATTTTTTAATTTTTATATTGTTTCATGTGGTGCCATCTTTGACTTTCCAGGACAAGATGGTATGTTGGAGGCGCATACTAGCCAAGTACAGTAGGATATGTGGTACTGGTGGTGGCACGCGCCATTAATGAACAGCCATGCGCCTATCAAAGCATTCAATGTAGCAGAGGAGTGACAACCTCCCTAGTCGAGGCAAATACTTTTGGTAGCAAACTTTGGTCGAGCGGGAGTGGACTCCGTTGTATTCAAGACTCTCTAGCTGAAGGTTGAACAACACACCCACGATGGTAATCTACTATAACCTAATCGGTAAGGCGAATGCTAATATTCACTTTGATGGATAAGCCCACTGGGGTCAACCGCTAGCTGCCAACACAACTGACTCGTAATAGGTTAGACCTAATAGATAATAGGATTGTCTTACACCATATCTATATCCAAGTCAAGTGTTATTAGGCTGAACCTATTAGATCATCCCATATCAATTAAATATTCATAATTATGGATTAATTTGGATTTTTTACATTTATTTGGAAGCTACTTATTTCGTATGAACCGAATCGGTAGAATGAATCAAACGAGTTCTGTATCATGAATCTTGTATTCATCTATTGCTTAGACTAATTCTAAAAAGTCATATCAGACGAATTAAAAAAATTAAATAAAAACAAAAATACAAAGAAATGAAAAAATATCGAATTCAATTTATTTATCCCGTATCTAAACCAAATCTTATCTATTTCAACCTCGGCTTTTTGGCATGTTACTAATATTACTTTTTTACCGTGAACAAGACGAAAACTTTTCGAATATGCTGGGACTGGGAAGGGAACATAATATGCGGAGAGATATTTGTCCATTTTATCTTTGACTGTAGTCATTATTTTTCAATTAATTCTTTCTCGACATTAATAGTTTATAGCATATTTGAATAAATTATTGATGTGATATAAAATGTGGCATTGCTGTCAGACGGAAGAATGAATATGCGCAGCGCAACCTTCCAAGTTTTTCCTTCCCCTTCTCGTTCCAAATTAAACCATTAATCAGCAATAATACTCGTTCGAAAAGGCATAACCGCGTCGCCTTAGGCATCATTGCAACAGGTAATTTTGGAAAAAACAGGAATAGAAAAACATCGCTGACTCGAGAAGTCTTCCAGGGGCCCATTTCTTGACTCATGAACAGTTTTTCCAAACAGCTAACTAGTTGGGCCCACATATTTTTGACATTTCATAGGTTTGATTTGAAGTAGCTTTCTTTGAAAGTTCTTCGAACTTCAAATGTTATTACAGCTTAGAAACGCATAAGCCTGTTGTAAGTCAGGCCGTTGACGAGTTGGATTTGAATCTTGATCATATGTAAATTTAAATTTGAATATTAAAATTTGTATACAAATTCAATTGAATATTTGAAAGAATCTTTGTTAGTCAATATTATATTCGAAATTGATGAATATTTGAAATTCAATTTAAAAAAAATTCGATCCAATTTAATATTTTTTCCATTTTTTCCTCTCCATTTTGGATTATATAAATATATTGTATTTGTGAAGTTAACCCTTATTTTACATTATATTAATGCATAAATGAACTATTATATATTATTATATTTGAAATTTTATCACTATCCCTGTTTATTTTTTAGGCTAAAAACCCAATATTAATACCATAATATAGACATTAATATAGATATTAAGTCAATATAATTATTATATATATTATTTTAAAATCTTTATTAATATTTATATAAGAGTATTAATTTAATAAGAAATTATTAAAGTTCATATTTGAATTTTTAACGGATCGAATTACTTAATTTCATATTCGATCCATTATTTTGAATTATGAATATTCATAATCAAATTTAATTTATTAAATATTTTAATCTAATAAAAATTTTAAAATTTAAATAAAATTTAGATTAAAATTCAATTCATTAATAGTCCTAATTGTAAGATTGTCGTTCTTAATTCTCCAATATCAAAATGATACAAATCTCAACTTGAAAAACCCAATGGGCATCGTTTGAAGCCCAATATCTTTTAGTTCCTTCCTGCCCATGGAGATTGTAACCTCCTCGGCTCCTCCTACGCCTGGAAATGTCTCTTGGGCTAACAATCAGCCCATGATATGCCATAGATTTCGGCCACAAATTCATTGACATGACATGACACGACATGAGATTATTGGGAGCTTGTTGAAGAAAGCGTGAGCTTATTTGCAAATTTAGAAGATAATGGGCATTACTTAAAGATACTATCTTTGAATTACAATTACCTACCTATTCATTTTAAATCATATTTTCTTTATATGACAATTATCTCAAAAGATGATGAAATTCAAGTTTTCAATAATCAAATTATAGGTTAGTGAGAGGTTTCTAAAACTAGACAATAAAAAGTGAAACCTGGAAGAGGTTGCAAAAGAATACTTAAAGGAACTTATTAATAGAAATCTAATTTTGATTCGTAAATGAATGAGCAGAAGGAGAATGAAGACATGCAACATTCATGATATTTTAAGGGACTTGTGCCTTAGGGTATCTCAAAAAGAACATTTTTATTGTGTGGCAAAAATGCAACGTAATTATTCCATAGATATCCAAAACTATTGCTTCTTATGTTGAAGTGATCAAAAAGCATCAAGGATATATCTCCCTCTAGTTCTCTTGTCGCAGCCAACATGACTTGCTAGTTGTTTGGTGTGATGCATTTGTAGAAATGTTTATCCACAGTTGAATAGACTAAAGACTAGCAAGGTTAATAGATACAATTGATGGTTGGTCCTCGCCCGAGTTTCTACAGTCCACCAAATTGACGTACTTTGATCTCTCATCTTATTGGGACAATGACATTAGGCTGACTCTTACTTCGATACCCCTTTTTTGGAATTTACAGATTGTAGTTACTGTCTCAATTAATGATCCAATCGTTCTACTACTTGAAATGTGGGAGATGGCACAACTTAGGCATCTGAAAGTCTACATAGCTGTTTTCTTGATCCCCCAATTAACAGGAAAGATTCCGCTAGAAAACCTACAAACGCTTTCCACCATAATAAGCTTCAGGTGTTTGGAGGCGCTAGGTTCTTGTAAGAATCCCAAATTTGAAGAAACTGATTATTTGGTATGACAATAATTATGATCCCAACAAAGGCACAAAATGGTCGTACTATTCTCTCCATAAACTTGAATAACTCCGCTTAAAGTGGGAGTGGGAGTGGGAGTGGAAGTGAGGACCTTTTACTTTGAAGAAGATGGCCTTCCAGCACCGCATTCACTGAGGAAGTTGAGTTTGTTGGAGTGTAGAATTCCTTGGGAGACATGACGACCATTGGTTCTTTACCCAACCTTGAAGTTCTTATACTTCACCAATTTGCCTTTAAAGGGCCAGAGTGGAATCCAGTTGAAGGAGAATTTCTTCGATTGAAATTTTTTAATATTAGCCATACTAATCTGGTTTGTTGGAGTGCAGAAAAAATCCACTTCCCTAACCTTGAGACCCTCAAACTCCAGAGTATGTTTATATTGAAGGAGATTCCTTTAGGTATTGGAGAAATAGAAACCTTGCGTTCAATTCAATTAATTTATTGCAGTGACTCTGCTGTGAATTCAGCAAAAGAAATACTAGAGGAACAACAAAGCTTGGGAAATGAGGACCTCAAACTTCATGTTGTCAAAAGACCTGAAAACCCATGTCTTGGAAAACATTTGATTTCTCCATTACTAGGTCAATGTTCAAGGTAAGCTGGGTTGGCTGGGGGGGGGTGAGGAATTTTATACTGGAATAGACATGAGGTATGAACAGAAAACAAGACCTGTCTAAGACTAATTGTACTAATTACGGATTGTCATTCTGTACGTTGTTATTTACATTAAGCATAATAAGTAAGCAAGGCGTTTCCAGCAGCACAGGCAATCAAATTGGTTGTTGGATGCCAGGCCATATACAGCAACTTAGAATTGAAATCATAGGAAAGTTGGTTACTTCCTGCACTGTGATTATCATGTCCTGAAGAAGATATTGGCCAAAGCAAAAACAGCATTTATAGCAATTAAACACATGAAATTATAAATTCAAACGGAGTGGAGAAAACAAGGAAAATACGAGATAGGAGAGAGCACCTTGTCGGTAAAATCCCCTGGCCAAGTTGCTCAAAGATGATCGCCGTGCTGCAGTAGTGGGTTTGACATGCGGCTTCCTGCAATAAAATGTTGCAATAAGAACACAATTCGAACAAATATTCGTGAAAATTTTGTTCTATAACAAGAATCATTTGGAATGAAGTAGCTTTATTTCAGACACATTGATTTAGCTTTCAATTCTGCGACAACTGTCCTACTCATATGGTTCTTTTCAACACTGCATAGCAGAATATACCCCCTCGAGCTTTTATATTCAATTGAACTTGAAGGCTGTTGAATGATATATACCTGTTTGGATTTTTATTGGCTTCAATGGTTACTCCTTCACTCCCACTTCCACAAGAAAATACACGGAGAAGATTGCTGATAAACAATAAGAATCCATGATTTAGAGTAGCAAATAGACAAATAGTAAGGTTGGAAAACAATAGACGATGGGACTAACCTATAAGATCCAGTTGCAAAAGAGAGATGATCTCCAGCAATGCAGCAGGTAAACTTATCAAAAATTGCATCATTATTATACAAGTCACACAACTGTGCAGCAAAATATTGCATGTTAGCCAGGGGAAGATAATAAGGATGATGACTGTAAATTTGTGAATGTAATAAAAAATAACTAATGCCCATGTCATTCGTTTAGTATGAATGGGAAAAATATTGTTCCCATTGGCATATTACATGAATAGACATTTACTGTTTAATATCTCTACTAGAACTATAAAGTAACAGTACTAAAAAAAGAAGTTGTTGATAATTTTTTTCAAAAATTCATTCTAACTACCATAATATTATGCATGGAATTATATTAGTCTAGATTTTGTGACATTAAGCACTCACCTTAGGCCTTAGGTTCTCATGAATCCTAAATGTTGCAACTGGACTAGCATCCATGTGCATATCCCAAAGCTGAAAATGGAAAAGGAAAGGCTTGAACAAAAATCAAGAGAACTCAATATCTTTCATGTTTATTATCCGATTGCACCTGAATAAAGCAATAAATATGGCATGAAAATATGGATATGGAAACAGACTAGAACTCATATTCACACATCTGAATGCATGATAAACTGACAACTTCAGTGAGCAAATTCTGTTTTGATCAGGTGGTGTCAATATGATAATTCATAAATTCAACCCTTGTGAATAAAAGGTAATAGATAATTGTACTTCATGTCCCACCTAGAAGATATAAAATGTGGCAAAGGAAACTAATGCGTGCAATGAAAGCCCAAACCGAAACAATACTTAAAGATGATAAGAGTAACTGATAGACCTTAAGGTTCATAAAATCACGGCTTAAAATATGCCTTCCGTCGTTTGCAAACTTCATATCAGTTATCGATGCAATCATCTCAGTGAAGAATGATTTGGGCCCACGGGATTCCTCATCTTTCAATCTATAGAAATAAAAATTTGATGTTAAGAAAATGAAAAGGTATCAAAGTGACAATGTGGCAGAAAATATTAGGTAGAGATGCTAACTCTCACATCCTAGCATTGCGATCACATAGAGCTGATTGTCTCATGTCTACAAGCCTAATAAATCCCCTTGAACTGCTGTAAGCCAGCAGGTTACAGTGAAATGGATGGAATTCGGCTGCTGTGATCACCTCTAAACAAAATCTCATGAAAATTCAATCATTCCTTTTCTTTGAGGCAAAAATTGTCAGAGTACTTCCCACTTTTCTTTAAGATAATGCAATTCAAAAAACAAGAATGATAATTATAGAATGACAGATGATGGCAAGATAACAGAAATTGCACTCATAATATTTCTGAGAAATTACCGATAAGATCTTCCATGTTTTCAGGCTTCATGTCAATGATATTAAAACACTGATTGCTGACCTCAAGATTCCACAAGTTTATTCTTAGGTCATCTCCAGAAAGAAATGTCTCCCAATCACTGTAAAACAATTATACAAAGCCACTTATCCTAAAGAATAACGGTTCCAATTTACACTATCAAACTCTTCCTTGCAACTCTAGACAAAATTTGATTGATGAAATATGGAAAAGAAGAATCATTGAGCAAATGTTTGAATCTTACTATCACTTGTTTCTGTTTGATATTATTTTTCTCTGTTTGGGAGTTGAGGGGAGGGAAGGTTCCAATTACATCTATTTGCAATGACATGAAAGAACCAGTTAAAAGTCAAATAAGCACTCAATTTAAATAAAGATAGAACATGTTTAAAGAAAGCAAAATCTAAACAATATACCTATTGACTGAGATAGAGTTGAGATTGAAATCATGAGCATTTGCGTACACCCTTCGACATCTTGCAAGGGTACCATCTTCTATACATGCTATCTACATACAAAACAAACCTGACTTGATGGTGGAGCGGAAATAATAGAGATGCATGCTCTTATTGAAAAAGATCGGATGATGTTACAAATTTAAATTCTGACATGCATACCTTGTTATGCACTCCATTATATGATGATACACCATTCTTCATGTCTTTTGTCCGTTCTAAAGAATTACCCTTGGCAAAGTACAAGTTTTGCCCATTAATAAAACTCTTTGCAGCCAATAGCGAATTCTCCGAAAACACAGATTGACTGAAATCCATTTCTTTGACTCGCTTAAGCTCATGATCCTTGACCTGCCTTTAGTTACCCAGTAAACATAATTGTAGGGAAAGACGCAAAGTATTGCTGTTTGAAGTGGAATATGAACATGACAATCAATGACGGTGAATTTTTAGTCTTGAGAGTTCGATATGAAAGAATTTTCTGTACAAATTTTGTCTGTGTAAATAGACTTACCAAGTATTCAATCATCGCAAAGTCAAGGGAATATATTGCTGAATTAGAAATTCTCACATGCAGGAATATGTTTAGAGGTCAATATAACACTTATTCTACACAGCATACTTGGTCATAATTCTTTAAATATTTCTATTATTTAATGATTATTGGATATAATTTGTAATTTAGGAAAGGGGAAGTAATTACTAACCTGCTATCTAGTACTTTTAACTGGTTAACATCATACTTAATACATTTGTTTCTCAACCTTTTAATTTGAGGGAACCACTTTGACAGCCAATTGATTTAAATCAGTAAATTTTAGTAAAATTTAAATAATTAATCCAATCACATAGATTTTTTGATCTCCAAGGTGTTTGGTTAAGTTAGAAAAGACTTATTAAGAAAAGACAATTATTTAAACTTTGATATATGCAAAGTGTAAATAACTTGCAAAACACAAAAACAAAATTATTATGATAATGAATATTTTCAAGTGAAACATGTGCCAATTTTTTTAGAATTTAACCTTTCATGGATTTCAAAATCCATTTGGATGTCCAAGACTCACATAAAATTGTTGACCAAACAATTATTTTGGAATCTTTAGCTTATTTTTGTAACATTATTCCTACTGCATTATATTTACTGTTTTAGTATTTTATTTACCAGTATCTTATATATCTAAATTTTCAATACGTTAGTTCATTTTCTTTTTGTTAAACATTATGGTTACCAAGTTGACCTCCAACTTGTTGACTTAGTCTGAGAATAGAATTTTGCAGTTGTAGTTTAGTTCATCTCGTCAAACCCATAAGTGATTAATCTTAAATTTTACCATCAAATGCTATCATATTTATCCCTATTGAATTTAAATCTCCTTAGAATAATTAAATGTCTCTCAACAACGCATATTGTATTGAAATTTCAATTCCCTTTCTCTTTTAATTTACCTGGGGCATTATCTGGTCTAGGATTACGTCCAAGTAGGTTTAGAGGATTTAGGATCCTAACTATTTCCCTCTGCTAAATGCTTTCCTTTCTCTAGTAGAATTTGCTTCTTTCCTAACTTAGCTTTTATGTTATTATTAAGTTAGAGTACTAAAGAAAGGGGGCGTGAAATAAAACTTATCTTCTAGTGTAAAAAAAGAAAGAGGGCGTGACTGTATTTTCACAATGACTAGGAACAGATCAACCAATAAAAAGAATTCTACTAAGTTATCAACAGTATATCTATCATTTTTCTCATACTGTACTGTCAATTTTCTTAAATCTATCATCTAGAAATTCTACACAAAAACCTATAATTCAACTATCATTTTATATTAGAACAGAAGATTTTAGAAGAATATTGTACCTTCCAAAATTTGATGGTCTTATCGTTTGCTGAAAGAATAAACAATGTTCCATTTGTTGTTGCAAACCACCTGACTTTGCTGATCTTTTCTTCAATCTCAATGCTCTTCAAACAGTCAAACTGTGAGAAGAAAATATAATCAAGACTGGCACACCATGAAAAGTACATGGTCAAAATCGTCAATTTCCTGAACCATCCAAAGAAACACACAAATACATTCCCAAATATGAAGAAACTACAAGCTGGAACACATACCTCGGACTCATGACTTTGGAACTCAGTTTTGTACTGAAATTTAGGATGCTTTGAAACAACACTATCAAGTTGCTCTAACTCATTCCGTGAAGTGAACTCAGCAAAGTCCTGTAATGCAACTTAGAATAAACATTAGGTGTTGGAAATTGGAATACAAGAATGGTGAAAATTATTTTTTGTTATCTAATACGTAAACTTTAGAATATTATAGTCTCTCGTAATATTTCAAGTTATAGTGAAAATCTCAAAATTTTCAAATTACATGCAATTGTCAATATCTTTTTCAAATATGTTAGTAAAATATTCATATTCTTAGAAAAAGCAAATAAAGAATACATTAAAATTTCTTACATATAATAATTAAATTTACCGCCCTAAACCCACAACTCTCAATGATTAGGTGAGGAGGAAACGAAAATAATTAAGTAGACAAGTTTACAGTTTAAATCTTATCTTTTGGAATCAAATATACTTTAGGTAATTTTTGACAAAAGGCAAGTAATTCATTTCATCTAAAAGTTAGAACTTTCAAACGAGCGTTTATTTTGAGGAGGTAAATGTAAATGGACGCACTGAGAAGGAGCCAATATATTTTAAAATTCCTAATTAACCCTGTGAAAACGTAGTGGACATTTCATCCCACTCGCAATGCCAAAAACGTTAAACCGCAAAATCATCAATTTCATAGCATTAATTAGTTTGAGATTCATGCATTTCTCTTATTTCTCCACTAAACGGTAAAAAAAAAATGCAGTTGTGTAGAATTCCAAGAATTCTTTACGAGCCAATAATTTGCGAAAAAGAAAAAAAAATCATTTGCTGAGAAAAAATTTAATGAAGAAAAGGGCAATTCGCACATCTTTACCACCCTTGTCCTCAAAAATGACGACGCGGCCGCCTCGGTCGCCTACAGCCAAGTGATTTCCATTCTTGTCGAATTCAATCGCCGAAATAATATCAACTGCAACGAAGAAAAATGAACCCAA
>JACGDI010005796.1:131948-145097 GCA_014898725.1 Jacaranda copaia
AAGGAATTTCAGCAATATGAGAATGGTACTTGGGAGTTGCAAAGACATTGTTCATGCAAGTGTTATACTACGATGATATAATTTTTCTACATTTTTGGTGAAATGGGCTTAATATTTTCTCCATTCTTGCTTCTGCATTGTTGGGTTTTTCTGGTTTTGAGCTTGGGTGTTCATTGTGATGGTTCTGAGGTGGCTTTGAAATTGCTGAGGACTCCAAATGCATTCTCCAATAGAAATTTTGCCACCTTTTCTTTCCAAGTTCTGGTGGGTGGCAATGGCAGCATTTGCACTGACTGTTCCACCAATTGCAAGGTTAGTTGTAGTTGCATTGTAAAGTTGCACTTACGCAAACGAAATAGGTGCCGTCTTTTTTAGCTTTTCCAAAGGGGTTTTTCTCTGATTTGCTTAGCTTAGTAGCAAACTTTGTATATGATTTCCAGATATCATGACCACCTTTCTAAAATTGCATTTTTAGGATCTCAAACGCCTTAGAGATGTTTAAAGATCGAATCTTTTCAATTCTTCCAGAAAAGATTTGCATCTAGTACAATGCACGCACCAAGAGTGGTTTGTGTATGCAATTGCATTTTTTTTAAAATTTCCTTCCAGATGCAAAGTTGCATTTTTTACTATGGAGATACCTATATCTATAATTACCCTGACTAGAGTAGGTAAATAAACTATTCTTCGTATGCCATGTGTAGAAGTAATAAAAACAGGGATGTCTGTTTCTATCCTATATGATCTTTAGCTTTATCTCTGCACATGCTTATGGGTAAAAAAAGATTACATGATAGTTCTTCCAAAGCAGCTTTTATCCCGTCATAGCAAGATTAGAGAACTAAAGTTGTTACCCTGGTGCAAAATTTGATTACTTTATGCAGTTATTCTTCCAACATTGAACCTCAATCTGGCTGGATTAGAATTGCTCTAGAAATATAATTTCAAGAATTCTGAATTCTTTATTTTTTAAATTTTTGTGGGTTTAGAAGATTGTAAGAAAAAGAAAACACTTTAGTGTTCTTATATGTACTAACTGTATTCTGGCGTTCTCAGCTTAGCTACTTTGCCTAATAATATCACGTCCCACAAATGCAGCTGGATCATGGCATCTTTTCAGCTTGTGAAGGTGGAAAGATTTCTTACACAAGATTGTTAGATGGGAATCATTCATTTGAGTTGTGCACTAATGGGTCTCGTGGAGTTGCCTGCGCTAGCTATAACTGGACTGTTGGTTGAGCAACCACCCTCTTTCTTTAAATATCATCTTTTGAATCATGATAGTGTTGCATTTCCGAGTTCATCTAACTCTATGCATGCTAGACGTAGTTCCTAACTACATATATGGCAAAATAAGAACCCCAAATGTCCTTCAGTATGTATAAATAAGAAAAATATATCGTACTCGATGAAAGAAAATCATATCTGCCTAATCAAGAAGTAAATCATTTTCTATGATAGGAGGTGAAATCTGGATTTTGATTCCTGCAGCTATGAAAGAAACAGCATTCAACTGTGTCAATAGTTATTCTTCTCATTTGTTAATGATTCAACTGTTCAAGCTGGATGCATTAATAAGTCTGTACCTGTCTTTTGCAGACACAGTTAGCCCCACGGCATATATTACAGCTGCAACATCCTTTACAAATGCTTCTCATGTTTCCGTGAACATAACTTTCAGTGAACTCTGTGGTGGTGGTGGTGGTGGTTTCAGATGTTCTTTTGTAAATTCCTGCAACGTGAGTAGGTGGTCAGCTAGAACTTGATTGAGACTTTATAGTATTTCATTTCTTTTGTATGCTTGCAGTTAATATTCTCAACTCCATCAATGAGTTGGATTCCTTTTTGGTTTTCTCCAGTTGCCTTGTAGAATATCAATTCACAATATGAAATCATCATGAATACCTAATTTATAATTTTGTTCTTGTTGACAGCTTCTTGTTTACGGTGCTGGTGAAGTCATGCCAAATACACTTAGTGTTATCCAGCCAAACTTGAAATACTCACTCACTGTCAGTGTGTCTGAAAGAGTTCGATTTGGACGCTTGATCTTGGTAATGGACAAGAATTTCTGTATGGACTCTGCAGGAAACCAATTTACAAGGACGGAGAATTCAAGCTTATTCATACATTTTGGTGAGTTTGTTTCTGAAAGCTTTTCGCTTTTCTGTTCTATTGTTTTCCTATTCTCTAAATGGTGGTGATATAAATATTGTTTATTGTTTGATCCTGATTAATGATATTAATATTTCATGATCGTTTGTTGTGGAGTTCTGCAGATAGAAGAAGTGTATTTGTGAATTTGAGAACACATATACCTGAAAGGCTACTTCAGATGAACAGTGAAACTAGAACTGTACTGGCAACTAACAAGAATAAGAACTTAAAGGTATATCTGTACTTCACTGAACCAGTCATGAATGCATCTGCTGAAATTTTGAATTCCCTCAGCACAAATCAAGGCTCACTTGTCCCTATAATTGGGAGTAGCTTCGGACAACGTAGATTTGGCTATCAGGTTGGTTAATCAGCTTTTCTCAAATCCACTATACTTGTTTAGTGTCAGATGCTTAATATTTCCTATCTTATCTTTGCTATGGAGATCTTGCAGCTTACTGATATCCCTGAATTGGCCATTGTAACCGTGAGCCTGCAATCGAACTTGGTAATAAGCAGACAGGGGACGCCCGTTGCTCCAGTATCTCCTGTGACTTTCCTCTATGGTATGCAAATGAACCGACTATAGCTACTAGGATAAACTCTCATTCTTTATCCAATGAAAACTTAGGAGTGAAATTTTATCTGCTTGTCTTTTGGTCTTAGATTCTAAGAGACCTACTGTCAAGCTGAGCACTACATGCAACATGCGGACTAAAGAGAAGAGTATTCTTATACTAATCAAATTCATGAAGCCTGTATTCGGTTTTAACTCATCTCATGTATCAATTTCTGGGGGCCATGTGCAGAGGTGCATTTTCATAGATGAATTGGTCAGATATGTTGATGAATATCCTTGATGTGAAATTACGGTGTATCTATTCAGCCAGACATTTCATACATTCTTTCACGGCTGCTGATTTTTCCGTATTTATGCATTCTACAGCTTCCAAGAGATAAGTAGGAGAAGCTATACTGTGCATATACAAGCTGCATCTGATGCAATATCTGTCAGTATTCCTGAAAACATAACAACAGATGTTTCTGGAAATGGAAATAGACCATCTAATATTCTGCAAGTGAGGCACTGTAAGGATTCTATCCTTTTTTCTTTTTTTATTACCAATAGCTCCTGCATCCAAGGAATTCCTTTTTTTCCTTAACTTTTTGACATGTGCTTTACTATTTGGATTTTATTGCAGACTCTGTACCTCTTGAATCCTTGGTTCTTTCATCCTTTGCAACTGCTGCTTTTGCCGTGACAGCTTTAATAGCTGGGTTGCTAACTGTTTCAACCACAAGCCTGCTGTCTGTTGGAGCATTCTCAAGACCAAAATCTATCTTATGCTCTGATCCCACAAGATATCTTTTCGTAATCTCCAATTTCTTGATTTGACATGTTTAGAATATGTACATTATATAGAATACTTTTCTTGTTCATCAACTTACTGAACATCTAATGTTTTTTCACCTTACTTAGAGATTTGCTTCCCACATTCAAGTCTTTGCACTCACCCGATGGTTGGCAGTCACCTTACCAGTTGAATATTACGAACTTTCAAGAGGCTTAGAATGGAGTATTCCCTACTTCAATCTCCCATGGGAGAGAGGAACTACAAGTTCCATCATGGTGGGGTCAAATTCTCCTACGGATCGACTAGTTCATGTTTCTGAGGTTCATGATTCAACATTTTTCGAGGGGCTTCAACCAGAAGCTGGAAATGTGGATTCAGCTGGAAAGGTTTTCGGGTTGCCTCTGACTCCAGTGGAGTACAGATCATATTTTGAGGTCAGACACAATTACTGTCACTTAAACGTTACTATTGACTTATATATTTTGATTGATTGCATTTTTCAAAGCAGAGCCAGACCATCATGCCAGAAGCTGATTACATTTTAGATCCACAAAATTCACATGGGTAAGTATTTGGAAAGCACTTATTCTTCTCATCCACTTTTATCCGGCACATTCACTTTCCCAAAAGAAATTAGCTAAAATAGTTCACATCATCTATTGCTGCTACATGAATGTTAATACATACATGAAGCCATCGACAATTTCATATCTTCCTGATCTAGAAAATTATACGGCAAACAAATGCATATATATTCAGAATTCTATTCTGAAAGTACAAGTAATATTGCGGTCATTATTCAATGGATCATATTGTTTCCTCCAGGTGGAGAGATTTCAGCAGAAGCATGCTTTGGTTAGCAGTAATTTGTGGGAGTTTGATATTTCTGCATGCTTTACTGCTTATGATTCTCAAATTCAGAAAGCAAACCAAGGAAAAACAGAGCTATGGAGCACTTATTTTTCCAAGATTTGAAATCTTTCTTCTAATACTCGCACTCCCTTGCTTCTGTGAATCATCAGCCGCTATAATCTCAGGTACTTCTGTTAAAACATTTTCTCCAAATGTATTAATGCTGAAGTAATTCGTCCGTCTAATTTTCTAACATCTCCTTTGCAATGATATAAGGAGGAACGTCTTCCGGAGTGGTTGTTGGCGTCCTCATACTGAGTTTAGTGGCTTTTCTGCTGCTATCATTGCTATTATTTCTTTCCTTCGGAATCACATTTGGAAAGTTACTTCAGTACAAGGAAGTACACCAAGAAGGTCAGAAATTTCACTGGTATCAAGAGCTTATTCGAGTTACGTTAGGTCCAGGTAAAAGAGGCCAATGGTCATGGAAAAACGAGCCACAGTCAATATATCTAACCATTTTAGGACCTTTGTTTGAGGATCTAAGAGGCCCTCCTAAGTACATGCTGTCCCAGATTTCCGGAGGCAGATTAAACAAACCAGGCGATAGAATCATCGCGTCAGATGATGAAACGGAAGATGCAGAAGCACCTTTCATTCAGAAGCTATTTGGAATCCTTAGGATATATTATACGTTGATTGAATGTGTGAGGCGTGTGGCTCTCGGAATTATAGCCGGTGCCTACTCACAGAAATGGTCTACAAGGGCCCCCACAATCATCTTACTCTGCATAACTTCATTTCAACTCTTCTTCATGGTTCTTAAGAAGCCCTTCATAAAGAAAAAGGTCCAGTTTGTTGAGATTGTCTCAGTTTCCTGTGAAGTCGCTATTTTCACCTTCTGTGTCGTTTTATTGGACCCAGACTTTTCAGTCAAAGAAGGGAGGAGAATTGGGATCTCAATGGTTTCAGTTTTCTTGTTAGCATTTTTAGTGCAAATGACCAATGAATGGTATGCATTGTACAGACAGATAAAGCAGCTGGATCCCATCAGGAACTCTTTCTTGCACGGCCTGGAAACGGCTTCAATCGGATTGCTGTTGTTCCTCTGCCCTCATTGTCTGACCAAGAACTTGAAAAACAGGTTCCCTATAAACAACCCTGGCGAAACAGATACTACTTCTGCAGAAAGGAATAGGAGTTCTGGCAGCAGAAGCTCAGGAGAAAAGCCGTGGCTGAGGCAAATAAGAGAGCTGGCAAGATCCAGCTTTAGTAGAGAAGGAGGCATGGCTTCTCCAAGTGATCCCTCAACAAGTAAGACCAGATGGAGTGGATTTTGGAAGCATAAAAGGAGTGGAAGCTCATCCGCATCTACGTCGACAGATTTTAAGTCAAAACCAAGGGGACTGTACAAAGAGTTAGAAGATATTTTTGCATCAAAATGAGATATGATTTTTCAATTTATATTTGCATGGAAGTTGCTAGCCTTTTGTATGAGCATGGAAGATCAGATTAACAGGCAATGACAACCTTTTTCCCAATAACTATTGGAGAAGAACATTTTATGTGTAATGACATGTTGGGGACATTCTAAGATCAATCTTGTTTCATTACTTTGGTTGATCCCATGAATTATGTCAAAGTTGCAACATAGTCCCATACTCCTATACTTGTTCTTAGGTAGATGCTTGCAGTTTGGATCCTCTGTTTCCATAAGATATTTCTTTTTATATTCCACATACTATGTGCGCGCTAAATGCATAAATTATTTTTTTAAATATCTGCAAAATTGATCATATGCATATGATGTACATACGCATGAAAAATAAAATGAAATAGAGTTGGTGTTTCTTGTCCTACAATTTTCATTTTCTTTCTCCTGGGGAGATTGCAAAGTGAACTTTTGCTGTGAAAAGGGTAAGGGAAAAGAAAAGGCATCTAATCCCCAAATAAAAAAGACACAGAAATAAAAGCAGCTGAAAGACCAAAAATGATGGGTCACAGCTCAGTTCATTTTCTTTACAAATGATTCTTCCTTAGCAAACAAGTAGAACATGATATCTTGATCTCAAATCTTAGTAGTAACAAGTAAAATATAATCCTAATCCAAACCCTTCTTTTGTCTCTGGATAAAACCTTCCTTGATCAAGTAAGAAAAAGCCAAAAATGCTTATCTTAAGCAACAAGGTTTATGTCTTGTCCCTCTTGTAGCAAAATAAATTGTCAAGGGGGAGTATTCCTTGTCCCCCAAGAGCTTGAAGAATGCTTCAAGCCCCTCAGTTGTGTAATAAATTACTAAATAAAATAAAATAAAAAATATTTAGCCTTTTTAATTTGTAGCATTGAGACGTAATATCAATATCTATAACATAATAATGTCTTTTGAAAATTATAGATAATTCAACAAAATCTCATTTAGTTGATGATGCTGATATCTCAACATTTTAAAAATTAATAAAAAAAATCTTAGAAGCATTTTCTTTACTTTTACATAAATTTCTTCGTTCTCATATTTTCTGTAATTCGTAATAATCATATTATTGATATGTGTAATACATAGAATTAAGGGAATCAATTTAAATATGGTATAATTACCACAATTAAAAAGCTTGCAATATCAAAATTGTGGAACTTCGTAACAAAATAAGCAAAAAATTGAAGGGAACCGATGTTGACTTTTTTGAGTAGTAGCAAATTTGGACATATTCTCACATAAATTTACCGTTGTACCCTTGATAGTATATTTCTGTGTCACTCGCACCCATGATGCCCCCATGATACAATCAATAGTTGAGCATATGCAATATCCAAATGATCGAAAGAGGAAAACAGATTCCACACAAGAAATTATTCTCTTATTGTCACATGTGATGTTATAAGTAGCCCATTTGCAAGTTCAGAAACGGCCATCCGTGGACACTAAGCAGATTCAAACCTCTGACACCTGTTTTCTTCTCTCTGAGTTTGCAGATATATAAATCAAGAAAAGAGGGAAAGGAAGAAATGGGATCACTTTTCAGTTCAGCCAAGAAGAGGGAAGATATAGATATGGCTCTTGCTAAGGCGAAGCAGATTGTTTCCTCCAATCCTGTTGTGGTTTTCAGGTCATCCCTCTTATTTTTGTCTGATTCTTTTCTTTTCTTTTCTTTTCTTTTTTTTGCCTTTCAAGAAATAAAAAGAATTGGTCCTTTTTCTAGAGATTGATGTTTTTGATGATTTTGTTATAAAGGTAATGAAACTATGGAAAGAAAACATAATTTTCTTGGCAATTTGAAGTAGAATAGTGTGCTTGGATACCAATAGAATTGGAGTTATGAAATTGGAATTGAATGCACTAAATAAATAAATAATGAATTTGAACGGAAGTTCTTTTAGTTTTAATTTTAGGCTAATTTTACCTTGCGTGTTTGCCGGAGAAATGATCATAGATTGTTGAGGTAATTTGGACTTGTTGGACTATTGAAGTAGAAGGAAGGCAGACAAGATATGTTTTATGCCTCTCAAAGAGTACAGAATTGCATTGTTTTGTGGTCAAATTAGTTAAGAGCATGGAGGGAATGGATCGAGTTATCATCTTTATCAACCAAATTTATGGTTCTTGGTGAAGTCAAAATTTTGAAGTTTATACTTCTGTAGCTTGCTTCCCATTTTCTATTTTTGAAAAATTATTGTAAAAGGATCATGAAAGGGTTGCTTAAATTCTTGATGTGGTTTCTATTGGCTTGTATTTTTCATGATGTTTCAATCGTTTACATGTAGCTTTTAGGACTTGTAACATTCTCTATTGAATCCAAGCCATATTAAATTCACTATTTGGGCGAAGTTTGGCATCTTGGCGTTTATATAAAACAGAGTCTGCAGAACAATGCGTACCCAGGTGTTTTGAAGCAGTTTATTCAAAAACTTACATGTACATTTCTTCTCAATGGGGGGGAGCTTGCGTGCAGTTTGATTTAGTTTTCTTAGTCATCATCTTGGCTTTTTATTTCACATTCAATGAGGAGAGTAATTTTGATACATGATTATGATGCAGCAGGACATTGTATTGTATCTCTAGCTCATTTTTCCTACGTATTTGATTCCTGTAGGGTGAAAATGATGGCTAGTAGGTCTTGAACATTGAAAAATAGTTACAAAAAAACATCTTGGATCATGGGACCAATTTTGTTACATTGATTATCGGCGATCAAGGGACTTTGTCATCTTGTTTTACGAATTGTTTTCTTTTCGTGCAGTAAAACATACTGTGGATATTGCAATAGGGTGAAACAGCTGCTGTCCCAGCTACCAGCAACTTACAAAGTCATTGAACTTGATGAGGAAAGTAAGTGTTAAGACCAATACATTTTTATTCTAATTAACCTTCTACTTTCTTGTACTACAATTGAAACTGAATGGTTTTGCCAATCCTTTTCCAAGGTGATGGTGATGAAATTCAGACAGCTCTTGCAGAGTGGACAGGACAGAGTACCGTTCCAAATGTGTTCATCAATGGCAAACACATAGGTGGCTCTGATGGTAAGTTCTCGGACCCTATCAAGAGGGTGTTGACTCATCAAACATTTTATAAATCAAATAACTTGTAAAATAACATGCATATATTTGAGAACTTATGTGATGTTAAAAAGTATTTGATAATATTTTTAAGAAAAGAAATTATAAGCTCCCTAAATCAAACAAGATGGTAGGATTTTAGAAAAAGTAAGAAGTTCTTAACTTATTTTTATGATTTTGAAGAGCTCCTCTAACTTTAAATATGTCACTTACAAAATTGTCATGACTAACCTCTTCTAAGCTCCAGCATTTTATTTCATTCGAACACATTAGGAGCTTATAAGTTTCAAAAACATCTTTAAAATCTATAAGCTTGTAAAAATTTTCAGATAAGGTTTTGCCAAGTTCAAGAGTGTTAAAAAAATATGCTTCTATATAGAAACCGCTCAGTTTAAGATGTAAGCTTCATTTCTCTCCTGTCCTTGCAGTGGTTGTGACGAAACATCAAGAGGGCAAGCTTGTTCCCCTGCTCACTGAAGCTGGTGCAATTGCTAAACAATCTACTCAGTTGTAAATTCTCATCACGGGATGCAATTGTCAGAATAAATTGGAAGTGAAGAGTATGCTACCTGTAGTTAAGGAATAATAGTTGGGCATCCCTTTTTCCTAATTAAGGTTGTGTGGGATATTCTCTTGGTTCTGATCTTGCTTGCCTTTTTATCACGCATTTTTTTATGACAATGAGCAACTATGCTTAAGCGGGTCTGCTGCTTTCCATGGGTAGATTTCAGCTGCCTGCTCTTTCGTGCTTTTGGGTCTATTGGTGATACCAAGCATGAGTGTTACTTTACTCCTGATGAAAAGGTGATTAAAGGAGTAAGTGAAGAGTCCCTGTTGTAAAAAACAGCAAACTCACGCATATTCACAGAAAGAGAGGTGCAATAAGAGAAATTAAACACAAGAATTTAATGTGGTTTGATCAAAAATAGGGTATAAATTCTTTATTTCATTTTTTATTTTATTTTATGAATATATGACACATGTATTAAAAAAATTATAAAAATAATTAATTAAAAATCAAATATACTTAACGTAAATGCAGTAAGTTAGAATAAAAAATAAAATAAGAAATGGAATAGAGGACTCAAAGTGATTTGAAATGTCTACATTTTGGGTAAGATAGGAAGAAAGTTTTCATTATGAAGAAAAAAAATGTACTGTCGGTTGCTCTTACAAAATTCTGGGCTACCAAGACATATATTATGTTTTCTTCAATGCTATTATGTTTTCCTTCAAATTTTCTTTTCCTTACTATTTTCCTTATCAATCAAATATTTAAAATTATTTTCTTTAATATTTTTTTTTTCTTTCTTTTACTAAAATTCTTACACCAAACATAGTGGAAATATAAACGAAACATCCTACTCCTCGGTCTATAGCAATTGAACCACAGCGAACGACCAAAATTCACTTGATGATCGACCAAGCCATCCAATGGACTGGAACGTCCTTTTCATGTGCTAATTTAGAACCTTATCACTAGGTGAACTGGCGGCTTTATAGATGCATTTGTGGTGAGTTAGAATCTCTTCCTACAATTGCTTGGAAATATTGTTCACCTTTGCTCTTTTATTTTAGTTGCGACATTATCTGGTCGTGAATTATATCTGAACAATTAAGGAGATTTACAAATCTATAAATATTTTTTGTCACTAATGGTATCTTTCTACACCCAAATCTACAAATTTGAAAAGCGGTCAATTAGTCTACTGGCAACATATTCATACATCTAAATGGGACATAAAAATTCGGATGCTAATGAATTTTTGAATGTATATAAATTTCAAAAAAATAAAAAAAAATGCTCAACGGAAGAAAAAATGAAAAAAAAAGATTGCGACTTTCACACAGCTTAAGAACAAGTACAACAATATTAGGCTATCTTGTTAAGATATGCAAAAATTCTGTCTTACAAAGCAGTTCTCACAGCATACAACTCTGAGGAAAACAACACCAGACTTCGTGCTTCAATCATTGTACAGCTTGGCAAAAAGGTGTTTGGGGGCAAGAGAAAAATAAAAGAAAAAAAAGAAATAAATAAATTTCAACCGCATTGGCATTTTTAAGACCTTGGACTTAACAAAATACTCTTTATTCTTTGCTGGAAAAACCAACTTATTGGAAACATCAACCTTGTGTTGGTTTGTTTATGCATGGACAGGAGTACCCTTAGATGCTGCTTCTTTAACCTTCTGAAAGAGAAGAAAAGAAATAGCTATTAGCTTCTGCCCCAAAGAAAACCAGCAATAAAATTTATTTTCTTACATTAGATGTATCTATCCACATATCAAGTGTCCTCAGAGCTTTCCCAGATAGATGTGTTTTGCGAGCAAGATCCACTCCTTCAGCCAGATTGTTTACATTCCCACTGACCAAGAGAGCAGCTGCTGCGTTTAGCATCTGTGAAATGCATTGATGCAGAAACTTTTAGATGTGCCAAGGAATAATAATGCTATAGGAGCCTAATCCTCATATCCTTCTATCAAAGGCATGAACTGAATGAACCGAAAAACCCACTCCCCTGTCCTATAGCAGCTACCGAGCTCTTTTAAGGCCTTTTAACAAGCTTATCTAAGCTTGAAATGAGCCAGTTCAAATAGATTCATTGCTCCTGCTCAAAATACAATCAATCCAACATGAACTACCAGAGGTCCTAGTAGTTTACCGGACAAATTAATAGGCCTAGCATTTCTGGCTCAATCAAGCAGAGGAGATGATTCCTTAGTTATGACCAACTACAGTTAAAGTACATTAAAGATCATTTCCACCTCCCCAAGGAATATAAGGTTTTCATGAGGCTCATCTTGAGCTGCCATCCAAGTACAAATACCTTCACTTAAGAGAATATTTTTCATGTAAAAATTTTCAAATTTTATTTGCCGACCATATACTTATTTGCTATTGAGAGACCCCAACAGTGAGGGTTGCTCAAGTTTGGTAAGCCTCTTCAATTGTGTGGCCTCATTGATTGAAGAAGTTTTGTCTAAAATAAGCACCAAAAGATAACTGCTAGTACAGAAAGGTAACATTAACTAAAATTACCAAGGCATCAGCGATAGGCCCCTTTTCTCCTGATAGTACACGCCTAAGTATATCAGCATTGTACTCTGGACCTCCACCACGCAAATCATCCAAAGTGCAGCGCGGGATTCCAAAATCCACTAAAAGATCATTTAAGTTGATAGCAATTGTTAGGCTACAATATGTTAATCTTTTCCACTCCAAAAAAAAATAGAATAAGAACAAGGCAGGAATTAAACCAAGGCATTTCACCAAATTTAGACCCTGGGCAAGAAAGCAGTTGACAATGATTAGAATAGAAAGTATGATTTTATGGAATTTAGCAGAGATATTCTTACATGGATCAAATGAGAACTTTTCTATCTTCTCCGGAGTGACATCAAGGACTAATCCAGGCCCTGTTTAAGTGTTTAGGAAAATCCAAGTAAAATTCCATAAAATCAGAGCATAAGCTATAAAAGGGTTAAATTTGATGCAGCCGAATCATCAATGGGTCTGTAGAACCAATTTATTGTGGTAAAATAAAGACGCATCTTACCAAGGGGACTCATCTCATCAAGTCCCTCCGAGTGAACAATCAATGCTCTTTTCATGCCAAACCTTTGGAGTGCTTTAGCCATTTTATGGACCTAGTAAAGGACAGAAAAATTTGTTTCAAAACACAATATACAGGTTTTCTGTCATAACATACATTATCAGACGACGGAATTCTATATAGAAGGGAGAAGGAAAAAAATTAAAAAGAAAGACACGTGATCACAGGATGAATGTTTCCTCATGCTCAAACACCATTCGACAGTAAAATGAAATAAGTCCATATCTAACGTCAACTTGCATATATAAAATACTACAACACCACAACTTAGTGAATATACTCACCAGGTCTTCCTTGTACACCCCAACAACAGCAAAAGGAACTCTTGCTGGATTCAACATGGGACCTAAGATATTGAATACCGTCTTTACTTTAAGCTTTTTCCTAACAGGTCTAACAATTTGCATTGCAGGGTGATAGATTGGAGCCATCATAAAGCCAATGCCAGCTTCATTTACACACTTAGTGACCCCCTGCATACAATAAAAATAGGCATAATAAATAAATGGATGGACTGGAAATACGCAAGACAGAATTAGAGTTTCAGTTCATGCCTATAGCCAGTCCAGTTCACAACTAAACTTCATGCTGTTAAAACTTTATACAATCATTTTA
>JACGDI010005796.1:147475-161517 GCA_014898725.1 Jacaranda copaia
AAAAAACAAACAAAAACCCATTTGAAAAATAAGCCCAAATACACACAAAACACAATATTGTTATGAAAAGAACCCATTTTTCACCTGACTAAAAGAAGATACAGGGGATGCATGGCTGTTGGACTTCGGCAAAGCAGATGGCAAAAACGTCGAACACTTAATACCAAAAGTGCCGTCAATATTTGAATTTTTTACCTTATCTTGTTGCATAAAATGGTGATGAACAATAGATGCACACTGAAACCGAGGCGGAGAAAGACAAAGAGGATTGTGATGCAAAACAGACATTTTTTGTAGGTTCAGAATTGAAGTGAAAAGATTGGAGGCAATGCAGTCGTTAACGAGGCGTTACTTTTTCTGAAATATATAGCAATAAATGCTCTCAATAAAAATGTGCGTCATGTGATGGGAGTGGTGTCCCACAAATCATGCCAAATGTTAGAAATTTCAATGCGGGCGGGCGATGCGGACAACAAGCTAGATAAGAATTGATTAGGGTTTTCAGATCTTTGGAAGGTGATGACAACCTTTGTGGCAAGGACAAACTTTTGACTTCTTGCTTTACCTTTGATAATTCGACTTTCTTGATTTTGTCAAGAAAAGAATACATATATATTTATTTGCTTTCTGATATATTCTAATTAGCTCCTCTTTTTGTTAATATGTTAGTATAAATTCTTGTAAATTTATATATCAATTTGTCGATTGTGAACTGTTCAGGGGCATCTTTCTCATTTATATAAATTTAATGTTTGAAATTTAAATTTTAATAAATTTTTAATATGTGTATGCATATAAATAAAATTAAAAAAATTATATTAGTTTATAATATTATAGGTTATTTTGAGAATAGATTTATAAATTAAAAATTTAATAGTGTTGTATTATTTGCATATTCTTGAGAAATGAAGATCTTATATTTATAAATAAAATTTTATTTTTTGATTTTGTAGAAAGGAAAAAGTATCTCATCTATGATAGATATAATTGTTACCTAGAAAAAAAAAATTTGTGAAATTTATATTGAGTCACATATGATTTTTTTTAGATTAAACTAAGAAAAGAATAATTGACACATTAATTCATTTTTCTTTTCTTTTTTTAATGGCATGGTTAGAGGAACTCTTTGCTATTTGTACGGCAACCTCTATCACACGAATATAAAAATTCTATATTATTTTAAATTATTCAAACTTAATTGTCATTACTATTCAAAGCCAAATTTATAATTATAAGTACGAAAAGTTTATGTTACTAATAAAAAATGTAGAAAAAATATTATTTTCTATATTTTTTAGAAGATGCGGCAAAAAAGAATACTTTATTAACAAGAATGAAAAAGTATTTATTATTTTAGTGACATAAATAAGAATATTTATCGATCTACAAGAACATTTACAGCAAAAACTCAAATACCCAACTTTTTGATGCATTGGATTCCTAAGTGAATTTTGGATAATAACAACGGTAGAATATAATTGCCCTAATTAAATATTAGTAAAATAAATTCAAAAATCTGAAGATTTTGTATTATTAATGAGGAAAAAACATTATGTCGTAATCAATTGGTACATTAATAAAAACAATTTTTGTTGCTCAAATTATGATTTCTTTTAATCGTCACGTTGAAATTAGTGGGGCAACAACATTTGTGCTGTCTTTGTCCGAAAGATCTAACTACTGATATTGTAACAGCATACATAGTATAATATTTAATTAAATATATTAGTAAAATGAAGTAATAGATTTTTAATTAATAATATAATCTTTTTTTATTGATTTAAAAATTAATTTCACAGTCATGGCTGGTATTATATTCCTTTTTTTTAGCTAATAACATTTATCCCAATAACATTATAATCACAGCCTTCCTTTGTTTGACCCACCTTAACTTTGTATGGATCATAATCGTTTCATTTTATCATATAATTATTTAAATCTGATTAAACATATTTATCACGTTTATTTCTTTTTAAATTCACGAAAAGGATAACAAACTAATAAATTGCATCATTCAGAATTAATAAAATACGTCAGGTATTATTTTAAATACGTAACTTTTTATCTTGACTTTGAATAAAAAAAATTAACCAAATAAAAAAGCTGAATAAAAAGTAAAGCATAATTTATTAATTTTTTAAATATCATAATCATCGTTTTCATCATAAATATAATATTAACTTGGGTGCAATAAATATATTTAACATGAAAATATTGACTTTAAAATAATATGATGTCATAAAATTTCATTATCTCATGATTTCTCCTAAGTTTGGTAAGTGATCAATTTTTTTTACCCAATCGCAATAATAAGGTATTAGACAATAATTTTTTTTATTTTTTTTTATTATTATTTTTTTAGTCGGAGGATTGTCCCGAATCTGATTTGAGTACCCTGTAACTTCAAAATTTACCCTCGATTTAAGATTAAGATTAGTACAATTAATATTACTTTGATTATCACATCACTCCCTAGAAAATCATATTTGTACAACTGAACTGAACGAATAATAGGCCACAAATTAGTACAATCGATATTACTTCGACTATCACATCACCCCCCCCTAAAGTTGCATATTTGTACAATTGAGCTCGACGAATAATAGGCCACGAGTTTTAGGCAACAACTTATGCAATTATGCAATAACACAAGGTTAGAAGGACCACACGTATACCAATTATAATTATGAAAAAGAAAAACTACATACCACGCATTAATCAATTTAATCAATAATTCGACAAGAAATTAAGTAAACATTAATTATGTACTTATAGTTATAGGGATACCTAATTTACATTAATACTGGTCACTAGTATTTGGCAATAAATGTTAAACTAACATTGCATGATATATTTAATTTGAACATTTTAAGAGTTTTATATTTCGTTTAATTTATATGATTTAGACGTCAATTAGAAGGAGGGGCTAAAAATGTTCGATCCAATAGGAATTATATCAAATCTATATATAGATATAATAATATTTCATAATGATTGTCTTAAAAAAAATTGAAGACCTAAAGCAAAATATAAAGATGAAGTCTTTAATATATAGTAAAAAATTCAAATTTTATAAAATTATTAAATTTATAATATACACATTTTTTTAGTAAGCATTTTGTACTTTATAGAAAAAAACTTTTTTTTATATAAAATGTTACTATCTAAATTTTATTTTCTAGCTTTTGTGAGATGTGAAATTATTAATTAACTTCTATAATCAATTTCTTCTAATTTTCCTTTTCAATTGATAGCATTGTTAACATATTTCATTTTTTCTGAGACATTGTTGACCTTAAGCAATATTTTATTAGTTTTAATTTTGAAAAACTTTGTTTGGCCGAAGCAAAGGAAAAAGAAATACACTTCGACCTATTTATGATAATTTTGAACCTTGGTTTTGTTTCATACTTTTTTCACTTTAAAATTTTTTAAAAATTTAAATATAAACTTTAATATTTTTTTAAAAAGTTTAAATATTTTATCTTATATAATAACAAATGAATTTAATTAAATTATTTGATTGGATATCAAAGAATATATTCTTATTTGATTGATCTTGCTAAAATATCATTAAATATAATTATTATATATTAAACAATTTTATTTGAATTTAAATATAAAATTATTAGTTTTATTTGATATATTATCTTATATAATATAAATTTAATAATTTTAAGAGTAAATTAAATTAATAATTAAATTAAATTTATTTATTATTTAAAAAATAAAATAAGTAAAATAATTTTGTTCTTAAACTTATTACCTTACATAATATAATGGTGGGGGTGTAGTGGGGAGGGGGAGGCAGGCTTTGCTTTTTTTTTTTTAATTAATTATTTATTCTATAAACAATAAATTTAATTAATTAATTAATTTTAATATATTTGTTATTTAATATTATTAAATATTTTATTTGATACGAATTATTTATTATTAGTATTATTAATTAATCAAAAGAATATAATTACAAACAAACCCTTAACAAATTTGAATATCTTACAATACTACCCTTGAAGATATTTTCGTCCATGAAAAAAGGTCAAGCTTGGTCCAAAATGAGGTTAGTTACCATAAGGACATTTTTAGAATTTCACCTAAATTTTTTAACTGCACTTGGTCAAAACCTTAACGAAGACCAACAGTAGGGGTAAAATGTTGGACGACAACAAACATTGGTGGGTAAATGTAATTTTAAAAACAACAAGATCTTTTTTTTATAATTAAACCAAACTTCGAAAGATTTAAATGTAATTCACTCATAGAAGACCTCCAAAATTTAGAGGCATAAGGCGATTGCCTTTCTTTAGCCAAATTTAGAGCACCCTTGATTTTATAGCAATTTAAACTACAGTATGTGGGGAAAAAAGTACATCCATGCTGACAAATGACTGTAACATAAAATAAGACTAAAAAATTTCTTATTCTTCATAATCTCATAGACAAATGTATATACAATTTAAAATTTGATATGAATAATTTACTTTAAATTTATTCTAAAACAATATTATATTCAAATTAATTTTTCTTTTCTGAATTGATAATATAACATTTCTTTTCTGAATTTTTATGAGTTTAAGTAAGAGATAACATACTTTGATAATATCAGTCATTATTTACTTTAAAATATTGTTTCATTTTTATTAGGAAAAAAAAAAGGCAAAGAACTTTTTTAGGAAGAAATCTAGTTCTTCTTTTCTTTTGTTTTTTCTGTTTCCTCTTTTTTTCATGTCAAACTTGCATATTATCCTTAGTTGTATATAAATCGATTTGTCATTAGAATATTTAAAATCCTTAATTGCATTTTTGATAGACAAATTTAGATTTAAAACATTCACTTGTCTTAAGTTTTGAGAAATAAAAGGGACAAATCTTTATTTTATTTTTTATCAATAATTTGTATTCATTAAAAGAAAATTATATGATCATAATCAACAAAAAAAATATATATTCATTATGGCTTCTGCTACACCTAAGACATTAGCGTCAATTTAGTCCAACCATGACTTAGTTGGATCAATTGGTTAAGTGTTGGGCAAGACAGACCAAGACACAGGCGCAAGTTGGACCATATGCTAGCATGGTGCAACACCTAAGTTACATTGTGAGTACTAGATGGGACACTAGCTAATAGGTGGGGTTGTCTGCACCAATAAATCTTGCGGGCAATATGATGGGCTCTTGCATAGACTGTTGGCAAATGAGTACAGTGGCATGTAGGTTGTAGGCCAATGTGTGCATTGGCACGAGACACAAGACTTCCAGACAACATGTGGGATTTTTTGACATATGCATAGGAAACTTGAAGATGTGCGCACACATTTAATCAGCACTAGACTTGGGCACACCAAATAGCTGCAAGCATGACTCATTGACTCAATCAACTAGATTTTGGGATTTTAAGCCTTGCTGGCAGGCTGATGTGAGTTATTGCCCTCAACGTAGTCAAGTGATTGGGATAAGGTCTGAAATTTTTGGGAGATTATGGCTCCAAGCATATAAGGTCTTAGAAATCGGTAGGGATGGCCTAAAAATGCAAGAATGTAGTTGAACCACTTAGCTAGGTGATTGTTAAGTAAGCAAGATCATTGGGCATTGTCGACAGACCGTTGCAGATTCTACAATAGTAGTGGTGGACTGGACGAGTTAAATGCCTTGAAACGATGAATTAACAGGTGCCAAGAATAATTTATGTTTATCCTAATAAATAAAGATGCTAGCTGCTGTGCTTATGAATAGCCAAGGACTTGACAACTCAAAGTATCAAACAAGCAAGAGTGCATGAGCATTGTGTGCTGGCTTTAAGCAAAAATTCAATGTACTGTATTGCTTTGTTAGAATAATTCGAGTGCAAGGTTGGGCGCGGCCTGTAACCTCTTTGATACCTCACTTTTTCTGTAAATGTGAGTAAAATTTGATATGTGTAGCTTGCATTCACTCAATCTCTTTTGCAACTCTAATAAAAACCAAGCACAAGGCGGGTGTTTGGCATTAAGCAGACTAGTTGGTTGCAATTAGGCTGTATAGCGAGTGAAATGTTAGGTGGAGTCCATCATACTTGTTTTTTCACCGATGACAAGTGGTACTAGATCCTAGTTAAGTATTAGAGATGAGAAATTTTGATGATGACGAATCAAATATGAGAAGCAATCCTTGATCTGGAGATAAAGATGCAGTGGGTTGAGCATTTCCTTGGGCAAGCACTGGAAGAGCAAATAGTGGCACTTTTTCTACAAATCCAAGAAATATAATGAACAATTGATGTATTGTAGAAAAAAAATGGCTAATTGTGAGATTAATTAGAGACAAGACTAGTTTCATTTGCAGAGGAAGCAAGGGTTGTGATTGATGCCATTGAAACAAAATTAGATACTATAAACACTGAGTTGAGCCTCATCAAGAAGGCATTGGCTAGTTCCTAAAGCAAACTTACATTGTTCAAGGTAAAGGTGTCCGATCTCAAACCCTTTTGCGGCAAGCAAAGCACCAAAAAACTTGAGAACTTCTTGTGAGACATGGAGGCATACTTTAAGACTATGAAAAAGTGCTCGGTTCAAAAAGAGTCTTTATCACAAGCATGTGTTCTCACTGAAGATGCTAAACTTTAGTGGCATACTCATGTGCTTGATGATCTTAGTGTTGGTTGTGGTGGAATTGACTAGTAGAAAACATTGAAAATAGAATTGAAAGCTCATTTCCTACCTTACAACATGTCTTAACTTGCAAGGGAGTCCACAAGAAACTTGAGATATAAAGGGAAGCTTAGTGAACTACATTAAGGAATTCAGTTCTCTAGTGCTTGATGTGAAGGATATGCTTGAGGAGGATAAATTATTAAATTTTATGATAGGTTTGCAACCTTGGGCACAAGTCAAGCTATGATAACAAGGTATTAATGATGTGCCGGTTGTCATCGCTATTGCTAATTAATTATTAGACTATAGCATTCTTGGTACCTTGGACTCATTTAATCTCAAAAATATAGGGGCGAGGAAGGACAGGCAAAAAGGCAAAAAGTTATTCTGCTAGTAGAAAACCAAGGAAGTATGGTGACCTCTATCTCCAACCCGAGCTTGGTGGGTGACAAGGCCAAAAAGGATTATTACCTTTAGGGGATAGACACTTGATAAGAGATTGCCCTAAGCCGAAAAGCGTTAAATGAATTAGTGGTCCAGATGAAAGCTGAAGAGGAAAGTGTAGCAAAAAATGTGGGTTCTTTGCAATTGTTAAGTAGATTGCAGGTTATTGAAGATTTGGGGGGCATAATGTGAAGCTCCATCTCAATTGGCAAATTATGAAACATAAAGCTGTAGTCAATCAAGGTGGATCGACATTTGCTACGAGTTGATCTTTGGCATGAGTGATTGAGGAAAGGGTTGACCCACTTAACGACTTCAAACATATATTAGGTAATAAGCTCTAAACTCTATCTTATTGCAATGTGTTCTCATTTATAGTTGCTCGGTGGATAAGATCTGCCTATTTCATGGAGGAGGGCTTGTGCATTGTTGAGATTTGAATAGAGTTAGGTGATTCAAGCTAGAATGCAAATTATGGTACCTAATGCATTAATGAAATCCGTTGCCAAAAATTAATTTGCAAAGAGAATTAAGATGATTCTTAGGTTAGAATAGGTGGAAGATTGCAGCCTAAACTCAGCCAAAAGAAAGACGGAACACGTTGGTGGCAAAAGGGCGATTATGGTCATTTGGCTAGCTTGTCGAAATTCATTGAAGTAAATTCCACAAAAGCTCTTTAGATTCTGAGATTGTAGCATTGGTGGATGCAAGTAGTATGTGATTAAGCTAGTGGTTAGAAAAGGACTACTAAGTTTTCACAACAGTGTATCACTAAGCTTGGAAGACAAAAAATCCAAAAAATCGATGCTCGCTTGGTGCAACATTGAGATTTGCAGCGAAAAGAGAGGTAGATGATAAGGCTTCTATTTGTCTTGTGTTAAACTTTATAAGTTGCTAAGACTTGCAATTTACTTGATAGAGCTAGTTGGTTTCTAGGTGGACCTGAAGCTATATGAATGAATGTCAGTAACATAAAGTGTTATAAGGTGCGGTGATGTTGTCTTTTAGAATTACATGGTTGAGCAGGGTCTTGTTGAATGGAGTAAGCTTACTTTGATGAAGACATCAAATTCTTTTGGTAGGCAAGTATGCTACACCTAAACTATTGGCATCGATTTAGCCCAACCATGGCTTGGCGGTGGACTAAGGAAGTGTACATGGTGATGAAAGGTTCTTTAGCAAGTGTTGGGTAAGACAGACCAGGCCAACCATGAAGGTATCAACATAGTTTGGCACTAAGTTGTATTGTGGGCACTAAACATGACATGAGCTAGTAGGGCTATGCGTACAAACTTTTAGACAAGTTGCAAAATCTCTAGGGCAGTATGCTAGGCGCTCGCACGGACCGTTAGCAATTAGGCGTAGTAGTGTGTAGATAGCAGGCCAACTTCCACACTTATATAAAGTGTAGGACTTTCGAACAATGCGAGTGGAATTTTTGGGCACATGCTTGGGGAATTTGACGGGTACTAGACTTGGGGCATCAAATGGTTGCAAGCATGACCTTTGATCCAATCAAACAAATTTCAGGATTTTAGGCCTTATTGGCATGCTAATGTGGATAGTTGCCTTTGACCTAGTCAAATGGTTGGAAAAAAGGTCTGAAATTTCAGAAAATAGTGGCTCTAATTAGATAAGACCCTAGAAATTGGCAGAGATGACCCTAAAAATGTGGAAAAGTGGTTGAACCATTCAGCTAAGCGGTTGCTAAGTGGCCTAGATCATAGGGCATTGTTGATAGAAGGTTGCAAAGACTATGTGAGTAGTGGCGAACTAGACGGAGTCAAATGCTTTGAAATGACGAATAGATAGGTACCATGTGTAACTTGTGTTTATCCTAATAGTTAGGATGTCGGCTGCATTTTGTACCATAAATAGCCAAGGACCTCACAACTCAGAGCATCGAAGAAGCAAGAATGTATGAGTATTATATGTAGGCATTAGGCAAAATTTCGATGTACTATATTACCTTGTGAGAATAATACGAGTGCAAAGTTGGGTATGGCTCATAAACACTTTATTGCCTTACTTTATGTAAGTGTGTGCAAAATTTTGTATGTATGGCTTGCATTCACTAACTCTTTCACAACTATGATAGAAACCAAGCAAAAAGCGGGTACTTCATGTGAGACTGACTAGTTGGTACACAACTAGATCACATAGTAGGTAAAAAGTTAGATAAAGTCGATCATACTTGATTTTTCTCGGTGATAGCTTCCATTGAGAAACATGACATGCTAAAACATGAAATGAAAGGGGCAATTTAGTTTAGGAAAGCCCTAGCAGCTCATTTGCATATATTTTCATTTTTAATTTTAATTTTTAATATTTTTAAAAATTAAAAAATAGTTATAATTTTTAAAATAAAAATGAGATTGTATTTGAATGTTTTATTTGAAAATAATGATTAAGATGCATATCAAATTAAAAAATTTAGAAAGTTTATAACTTTTTATGCCTACAAAATTTGTTTTTTTAAAAAATATATTAATTATTTTTAAATGACAGTAGACAGTTTATATTAAATTGAATTTATAATTAAAAATAAAAATAAATGATGTTTTTAATAAATTTAGAAAAACTATAAATAGTGCCAAAATAAAAGGGCCCACTGAATGCTAGAGCCTGTTTGGTTTTATTTTCAAAAGCTTTTTTCAATTTTCATACATTTTTTAAAATTGAAAAACTAGTTATGAAATAGAGATAGAATTTGAGATGTATTTAAATGAAATTTTAGAAAATAATAATTAGAATATATTATAGGGTTGAAAAGTAAGTTAATTTATATTTTTTTAATATTTATAGAGATTTATTTTTTTAAAATATATGTATATTTTATTAATTTAAAAATAATAATAGTATTTATGTCAAATTAAATTTAAATTTAATTGGTGTAGATGACAAGACAAGTTTAAAAAGAATTTTGAGAAAAAAATAAAAAAATTGTAAAAAAATATTTATTTTTAATTTTTATTCTCAGACGAAGAAGAAAATGAGGCTTGGAAATGAAAATAAACGCATAGGAAAGGTCCGGTTTGTTCAAACCTATTAACAGCATTTAAACTACGACGTGCGGCACAGTTCAGAAATCGCAAATCTAGTTGAGAAAATTGCCGAAGAGGAGGCAGTGCCGCCCCAAATACTATGACCCGAATCCGTACCCGTTTTCGCTTCTCCCCTTCCACTGTATCAGCTTCCTGCTTCCTCAAATCTCCAATTTATTATTAATAATGAAGTAAAAATATAAACCTCTTTGTATTCTGGTACTCTTGGCTGTTTCTGTTCGCGGGTTTTTGATTAGGGCTTAGTGTTTCTCTTTTCTTTTCTTTGTCCCCTTTTTGGATAGCAATGGAAGCGCCTGAAAAACGAGAAGATACAGTCGAAACTGTAAGTCTCTCTATGGATGTGTATGAATACATTTGTGTAGATTATATGTATAGATGATCTGAAATGATGGTTTTGAGAACTTGATTTTCTAGCTAATACTGTGAGTTTTTGGATATTTTGTGCTTATAATCTGAAATCTGTTAGTGGCATGGAAGAATGGGTATAGGTTTGTTCTTTGATTCTTTTAGTATGATAAGTGAATGTAGATGTTGTTTTTCAATGTTACCGTAAGATGATATGAAGTAAATCCTAAGGCTCTGATTCTATAATTGAAAGCACGGGTAAAACTAATTAGGAAAATTATTTCGCCTTGATCTCTTTCAACGTAATGAATTTTGGCTTTAAATCAGATATGTCTTTCCTATATCCATGATTTGCATTGAGAAAGCTTGCATTGTCATGTTGCTGTTGAAAAGCCGATGAAATCAATGTTCTTGTCTGAAAATCATATGGCTCGGGTTGATGGGCTAAGATCATTTTCTATGACAGAGGACTCAAAAACTGGCTGGGACTGTCAACTGGGGTACAGCAACTGTCATTGGAGTATTTGCTGGCATGTTATATGGCGGTAGCAAAGAGGCCTCTGCATCTGTTGTAAGTATGCATCCGTAAAGTTAGCTTCTCCATTGGTTCCACGAAATAGATTCTCTTCTTCTTCCTCTCTCTCCCCCTCCCCCCCCTCTCTCTCTCTATCTTCTTTTCTTCTACTCGATAAAACCATCCCTTTGCAATGAAGTCAATATGAAATTCGAGGAAATTCAGGTTCTTTTTATTCCAACCGATTCATTATGCATTCCTTCTTAAGTGAATCATAATTAGATGCATTAGCTTCTGTTGAAGTACTTGTATTCAGAACCTTTTATTGTGATGTACAGCTTTGGCATCTTCAGGAATTAGAATTCATAGAACTTTTGACTGAGATAGTACCTTTTCAGCTATCAATACTAGGGTCTTATGTTTATGCAACATTCAAATTAGTGGGGAGAAAATTATGGTTGTTGCTTGTTCATTAGTGCTTAAATGCTTTGTTTCGCTTGGGTTAGCCTTTGGGCCAATAAAAAAAAAAATCCCATGATTATGTAAATTATTGGCCTATATTGTGAGCCTTGCTTGTGACTCTCACCTGTTAGCATTATGTTGAGAGCTTCAATGGTCATTTCATGTTTTTGATTAATAGTTTTAGGTGGTGTTTCCTTTTGATTAGTGTGATTTTTCTATGACATTTTGAGCTTTCACTTTTAGAAGGCTTGCGTATCAAGCTCTCCACATTCAGTTAATGATAGGAAGACATGTAATTATTGAATTCTGAAACTTTAATTTTGAAAATCTAACCAAACTATCATGTATCATAATATACTATAACATTTTTTTCATTTAGTTCATAGATTGCCCATGAGGGACTCATGATTTGGTTAATTTAAGAGTCAAGATCAACATTGCTAGTTTTACTAGTTTTACCTTTTTTGGATTTGTCTATGTCACACTTATTGATGCTTGAGTTCTTCTTAGTGGATATATATATATATATATATATTTTAAGTATGCATGGAAGGCTTTTTTGAGGGAGAATCTTTGCATCTGTTTTACAGAGCAAGGACGCTGAAGTAATGTTGAAGCTTGGAAGCACCCCAGACAAGCGTGAACAGTATCGACTTATGAGAGATGCAATGGAGAAAAGATTTATCCGGGTCACTCATGGTTCGATAGTTGGTGGAGTTCGACTTGGGATGTTTACTGCTGCCTTTTATGGTTTGCAAAATCTGCTTGCTGAAAAACGAGGTGTATATGATGTTTATAATGTAGTCGGAGCTGGTTCTGCTGCTTCTGCTTCATTTGGTTTAATCTGTGAGTAGGCAAATTTATTAAGGAACAGTTTCAGAATGTTTTTTGCCTATTTGAGAAGTAATAATACTTCTTTTTCCTTTTTTCATTTGATGTTTGCAGTGCCAGGTTCACTTCGTTGGCGTGTAAGGAATGCGATGTTGGGTTCAGTTTTGGGTGCAGCAATATGCTTCCCTCTTGGTAAAATATTCATCCAATTAACTAGCTGTCCACTAATGTACAATGTTTCTTGTTCATTACTTTTTTCTTGTATCTTATTGTTGCAGCAGTAACAAAATACCGTGTTATTAGAGACGAAATCTGTTTATGATTGAGCTTATGTAGTTACCTTTTGTTGGCAATCACAATCTTTCTCAACTCTCTAGCATTTCTGTGATTTCATTAAGTCTGCACTCAATGTTATGGTTGCGCATATTAGATTAGCTATGCTCAGTCTTTTCTTTTTCTTTAGGTAACAATTTGGAAAATTACCAAGTGATTCTATTTGTGAAATTAAAAACTAGTTCACTTTGCTTCTCAAGTTGAGTTGAAGTTGTGATAGTCTTTGAAACTGCAATAACTTCTGACACATTCTTCTTCGCTGATGTTCTTCTCTTGCTTAAACATATGATTATTTTTCCTTTTTTCCTAAAACTTCTACTCAAGCTATGCACATGTATGTGGTTGTATTATTGGACTTGTTGGACGAATCCTATAGATAATTTTCACCACTACTTTATCAGAAGACTAAATTTCATTTCCACCAGTTGAATTTGAGGGAGAAAAATAAAGGTAATGTTTGTTTACATATTATGTGTTTTGGATTATTTGTTTTGGGAGAATGAGTTTTGGGAGTAGGGTTGGGAAATGTAAAATTTATATTGGGAAATGTGATGTATGTTTGTTTATGATTTAGGAATAGTAAGAAAATTGTTTTGGAAAAATTTGGTATATTTGTTTATGTTTTGATAGGAGACAAATTCTACTGTAGCAGTCAAAGCAATGTCTTTTTGTTGGGTTTTGAGAGTGTAAATAAATTTTATTAATATTTTTTATTATAATATAGCAATAAAATATTTTAATATGTATATGTATGTATATGTGATTGGTAATATTGTGATGTAAAGAATATACGGTTTTTGGTTATTTGCCAGTCAAATTGCAAGGACAATTTGGTCATTTTAAAAATTAATTTTGAGAGAAAATGAAGGCACATGTTTGGTTACATTTTGTTCTGGGAGAATGTAACTAAATATAGCCAAAGGGAATAAATAGATCAGATCAGTCAGCTTCACTGATAAATTTGAACCCTGAATTTCAAGCAAATCAAAAATGGCATTAATACAAGTGTTTTCTTTCAGGTTGGCTTCATTTGAAGCTTGTAGAGAAAGCAAATGAAGGGAAATTGTCTACTACTTCTGAAGTTAATGATACCGTGGAAGCAAAGAGAGGTATTGGTGCTGCAGTTGAGAGGCTTGAGGGAAACTTAAACAAATAGGGGACTTGAGCTATGACATCCAGTCTCAACATTGAAGTATTTACAAAGGCTAAAGCAAGGGTGGGGTGCACTTGCAGATAGTTTTCTCATAAGCGAGGAATGAGGATGCTATTTTTGACTGTTTATTGTTCCTTTTTTGGCAGATCAAGATAGGGAAGAGTTTTTGATACATACAATTTGATAATGCAAGACCAGAATCTGTTCTACTTTGAGAACAATGCTAGCTTTAGATTTGAGATTAAAAAGGATACCATGAG
>JACGDI010005796.1:229141-240989 GCA_014898725.1 Jacaranda copaia
AGTTCTATATTATCGGAGGTGGCAAGAGATTGATCTCCATCAAGCATCCCTTCACAAAGGAGGTTTTTTAACAACTCTCCAATACAGCTAAGAGGACTATTTATGGAGTTTAAGAGAGATGTAAAAGATTTCATCATGGAAAACCCTCTTAACTGGCCTGCCAAGGTTATAGCTGCTAATTCAATGTATAGAATCAGTCGAACTGTTCTGTTAGCCTGTGAAGGTGACGACCACCACACAGACGACAGATTGTTTGGGTGACTAAATGTGATCATTGCTGATATATTGGCTGCTTGTCTTGCTAATTTACCGCATGTTATAACCACCAAGTGCCTCCACAATGCCATAGAAGAAAGGGAGAAGAATGTCTGCGAAGCAGTTCTCGTGCTTGGGAAAACAGAAGAAATTCTTGAACTTCTTCGGCAACTTGAATGGCCATGTCTGCATCCTGAAAAAGCGGCATATATTGAAAAGTGGCATGCTACATGGGAGCCAGAAAATATGATCCTACCAGATGAAATTTTTATGTCCAACAGCAATACAGCTCATTCAGAACCTTGTGGAGAGCATATAGCAGTGACAGTACATGAGGGTTGGACAAATTCTTGTTGGAATATAATAGAAAGATTGTGTTCAAATGTGACTTATTAATTGCAGGAATAAGTAAATAGTTGTCAATAATATGATTGCACTTAAACCATTAACTGAATGTTTTTTGTATGCTTGGAATTCATCAGTATATAGGATTAGCATAGAGTATTACTGTTCCCTTGGCTCAATACAGTCACTTGTGAATCCATATTAGGACAACAGTTTGCTGAACCATGCTTGTCCTAATCTTGTTTCTCTCAACTTAATGTTTTACTATAGAATCTGCTGAACCCAAATTTTTGTAAGGCTACTGTCTCGTCTATTTCGAATTACAAAACAATGCTACAGAGAATCCAAGAAATAAAAATAAAAAATAGAAAATAAAAAAAAAATGAAGGGATATTTTCGTTCAGGTAATATGGTCTATATTTTTTAAACTTATGACTTTCACATTATCTGTGAATATCAACCAACTGCTAAAGCTTATGAGCACTATCATTTTACATTGTGACTTTCATATAAAGAGAAATTTTGTGAAAAACACGAACGCATGGAAGGTTTTCCGTGTTTATGGTGATTCTATCCCAAAGGAACCCCCAAAAGAGCTGCGGTCTACGGGTACGCGAAAGTGATGAAGTTGTTTTGACTATAAAATCACGTCTATCAGTTGAGCAACTCACATGAAACTTATTTATTGTCATTCTCTTGTGTTAGATGATGTGGTGAGTATATGCAATTGATTAAAAGTAAGGACGGAGGCGGAACTTTTGTTTATAGGGGAGCGAAATTCTAAATTATCAAAAATATAATTCTCTTTTTTTTTATTACACACATATACAAATAAGTATAATAGGGCAAAAAACATATTTTTAATAAGGGGTAACACAATTTATGATTTGAGAATGGCAAAAGTGTAATATTTTAAAATTTTTAATATAATTTTAATATTTTGAGAGGGGCAAATGTATAATATTATAAAAATTTTAATGTAAAAAATAAAATTTCAATATTTTAAGGGGGCCCTACTAGTCCCGTGGCTCCGTCTCTGATTAAAAGGTACTTGAGTTTTCATTATCCACAAAACAAAACAATCAATTTTTAGAGACTGTCCATAAAATAAAACAATTAGGTAAGTTATTTCAGCTATTCTTTGCATATTAACTTCTATATCTTTGTGAAAATAAATTTAGATTAATTAGCTAGAATCAATGAAATCTGAATACATTCTTGAGTGTCATATTTCCTATCTGTACAATAATTTTATTTGCTTGCAAGTGCTCACTTATATTTACATTTACATTTACCATCATTTACAGATGCTCAAAATTAAATGATACCCCATATGCCCAAAAGAGGGTGAATTTGACTTTATTAGAATACAACAGATGGCACAATGATTTGTAGCGATTCACAAGAGCATACGTAAACTGTCTAACCCTTCATAGGATTAAAACAAGTAAAATTTAATAAATTAATAATGTCAAGGGAAATACAAGTGTGTACTCCTACAAGGGAGAAAAATAAACTCCTAGAGGGAAGATATATAAATAAATTCCCAGAAATAGAAATTCTTAGAGGGAAGACAAGCTTTGAAGCATCTTCTTCTCCTTCTTCTGCCTTTTTCTTTCTTTCTTTCTTTCTTTTTTTTAATTCTTATATAAGTATCTTAGATTTTACTGCATCAGCATTTTTGATTCCATTTTTAAGTGATGCGGCAACATAGATGGCGGATGGCATGGGCCAGCTTGACAAATGGCAAGAAAACCACAAATTTAAAGCTCAATTAAAGCTGATTGGCCATTGTGCAGGCTCAATTAAAAAATTTCCAGCTTGAAGAACTAAATGTGCGAAAAATTGAACTAAATATGTGAAGAATTAATGAGTAATAGACCAAATGTGCTAACCCCCAACAAAATGGATTGAAATAAAAAATGGGCAATAGTTGAGGGATTAAAATTGTATTTTTCCCCAGGAGGAATGTCCATGAAAAACTTCAAACTTTTTCAGACAATCTATAGATCGGTACAAGGATTACTTCCAAGTACAAGAACTAGAACTCTACTAATCCCAATATTGGAACCCTATCAAAACACAATTGTCTCCAACAAGAAGCAACTTCTCTTTACTGTAAGGTGCCTCCAGCAGACAACAAATAGAAAAATTAACCGAGATTTATCAATGGGTAAGCACAATAGAAGCTCTCAAAATATTTAATATTGTGTGCACTGCTCTCTTCTTCTTCATTTCAAGCAATTGTCCTCTCTTTTTACTGATAAGTGCTAGGGTAAGAACATACTCTCTTAATTAACTAAAATAATGATATGAAATTATTAACTCTTAATTGTTACTTTTGAAGAAAACAATAATATAAAAACAGAAACAAACTTTCACTTTTCAAAGTTTATTTAAAATTTCGTTTCAAATCAAAATGGGGCATTAAAAGATTGATGGGATGAGAAGTAACGATCTAAGTTAATTTGCCACCCCTTCTCCAATTCCTATGATTTTTTTCTCCAATATTAAAAAGGCCAACCTTATTTGTTTTTTTAAACATCTACTGATAAATAATACTCTCTTTTTTATCTACACATATATAAGCACACTTAAATTTTGTTTGATTTTGAACTCAAAATCTTATACATATAAATGTAAAAACAATACCACTCAATCAATTAACCAATGAGACAGATATTGAAGGAAAATAAATCTTTCCTTCTTTCTCATCATATTTCCTTCCATTATTCTTGCTCATAATTGATTTCTTGTAACTGTTGTAATAGAAATCTGATAGATTTGCTTTCCTTTTCTATTCTTGAGCAACTTTGCTGTTCCTCTTGTATAAATTCATTGTAAATGAGAATGATTAATAACAAAGCATTTACAGCACCAATTGTGTATTTCTTTATGGTATCTAGAACCTACAAGCTCTAACAAGCAGCACAAATCTATTTCTTCCCTGTCCTCTATTTTTTTTCTAGCCAACCATGACAACCACTACCAGAAATACCACAACTGACATAGAACCCAACCAAAACATCTCTTTATCCATCCAACCATTAGGAATTGTTATCAATCCACTCACTCAGTCCAGTCAATGCATCTCCATCAATCCTGGCACATAACTACCCATCAAACACACAGGCAGCAGCAACTATCTCACATGGAGAGCTCAAATGGAACTCCTTCTTGGCTATGATCTATCACCATACATTGAAGGGACATTTCCCTGTCCGCCATAGACAGATCTGCAGTATCTTTCATAGCACCAGCAAGATGGACTTATTTGCCATGCCATCATGGCTTTTGTGGATCCCACCATTGCTCCTCTCGTCACTACATCCAAAAATTCCTTTAAAGCCAAGACACGACTCGAGACTTCATATGCCAACATGTCTCAGTCTCATATTTACAGTCTCCAAGAGACTCTAAATCAAATCTCTAAAGGATCCAACTCCATTGCCTAATAGCTCAATGAGATACGATACATCACAGATGAACTTGCCATCTCTTGCCATCCCATGAGACCGAAAGAGCTTATTATGAAAACTCTCATTGGATTGAGACCTGAATATGATCTGACTAGTGCTATGATTAGAACAAGGGATTCTCTTATCTCTTTTGAAGAACTCCATGACAAACTCTCTAGTCATGAGATTTTTCTTTATCATCAAAGCTTTAAAAGAGAGCCGCTTCCTATCACTGCCTAATTCACTCAACACAGCAACCAAGGAAAGCTAAATTCTTGCCAAAACAATAATACTTGGTGCTCTCATCAACAAACAGGCTCCACATCCATCAATATACCCCACAATAATTTTTCAACGAAAAGCAACAATTGGCGTCCTTCAAGTCATTCCACCAATAGTGGTAATTCAAACAAACCCAAAGTTCAATGCCAATTATGTGATAAATTTGGCCATACTGCGAAGTTTGCAGATCCATGTTGCACATTATTCAAGATGCTCAAGCCAATTTTATATCCCAGCAGCTTGATCCTTCGAAAAGTTAGATAATGGACATCGGTGCCTTTCACCACATCATCTCTAACACTCAGAATCTTCAAACTTATACAGAGAACAATGGCACAGATTCCATTATTGTTGGTGACGGTAATAGTATTCCTATCACTAATATGGGAGATACCACCCTTGTTTCTAAAGCTTGTAATTTTGCTCTAAAAAATATCTTGTGTGCTTCGTCTATTCGTACAAATCTTATCTCTGTTCCTCAATTCAGCTCACAAAATAATGCTTCTGTTGAATTTTTTTCATTTTATTTTGTTGTGAAGAATTTGAGAATGCAGGAACCTCTAGCTCAAAGCTTAAATAGAAGACGCCTCTATGAATGGACTAGTCACCACACTCAAGTAGTTGCCCATGTCACCAATACAGCCAAACACCTTCCTCTTTCTTTATGGCATCATCGCCTCGATCATCCTTATTTTAGAACTTTAAAGCACATTATTTCTAAATTCAGTTTGCCATGTCTTTTTCCTTGAAAAATTAGTTGTAATTCTTGTCTTTGCAATAAAGTCAGAAGTTACCTTTTTCCACTTCCTCTTGCAAAGCACTAAACCTTTAGAATTGCTATACACTGATGTTTGGGGACCTTCTCCTGTTATATCTTCTAACGATTGTAGATTTTATGCCATATTTTTTGATCACTTTACAAAATACACATGGCTATTTCCTCTGAAGAAGAAATCCGATGTAATATCCACTTTTGTTTCCTTTAAATTACTTGTTGAAAAATTCTACTTCTTACCAATTCTTATTGTTTATTCAAATGGTGGTGGGGAATATCAAAGCTTAACCAAGTTGCTAAATGACATAGGTATTCAACATCTTTTCTCTCCTCCATACAACCCTTAATGAGTAAGCAGTGCTGAAAGAAGGCATCGCCATATCATGGAAACAACCTTTACATTGCTTCATTAAGCCTCTATGCCACCTTTCTTTTGGCCATATGCCTGCCAAACGGCAGTCTACTTAGCCAATCGTATGACCACACCCATCCTTCAAAGCCAATCTCCATATCAAGCTTTATTTCACTAAGAACCAAATTACCACTCTCTCCGTATATTTAGTTGTTTATGCTATCCTTGGCTTCAACCTTATGCTCCCAATAAACTCACAACTAAATTAACGCCATGTGTTTTTCTAAGGTACTCACTCCAATACCATTGTTACAAATGCCTTGATCCAAGAACCAATCGTTTGTGTTTTATCTTACCATGTTATCTTTGAGGAGATTGATTTTTTGTATGAGTGCTTTCACCATGATCAACCTCAATCAACAGAAATAGTTTACTCTTTGTGGCTAGATTTTCTTCCTTCATCCTCTCCACCACCATCACAAAGCTTGCTAAACACAACCCAACCTAATCATTCTATCATCACTAACATTCCAACTCCGCCGACTACTTTCTCTACACAAAAAATACCAATGTTGGACAACATAAGTTCAATCCCCATCCCATCTACCTCTCCATCATCACCTGTCTCCTTTTCTTTATCCAATTATGACCATTTGGAGTTGCCTCTTCAAACGGCATCAAGCAACGATGCTTCCGTCTCCCCTTCACATCAAGTAGGTATCACTTTTTCATCCTCCTGTCATCCATCTCCCGCATGACCACCTCTCGTACCATCTCGCCCCGTTACTGTCTCTTAAAATAACATTTTCAAACCTCAAAAGCCCACTGATTACTCTACATTAGTTATTTCTATAGCTAATCTGGTTGTTCCTAGGTCTTATAGACATGCTGTACAAGATAAAAATTGGCAGGATGCAATGCAAGACGAAATTTCAGCTATGAAAAAAATAGCACTTGGACATTGGTTCCTCCTTCCCCCTCTCAAAACAAAGTAGGATACAAATGGGTCTACCGAATCAAATATAAAGCCGATGGTTCTCTTGATCGATACAAAGCTCACCTTGTCGCCAAAGGTTTTACTCAACAACCCAAAATTGATTATACTGAGCATTCAGTCCTGTGGTCAAACCAACAATAATTTAACTTCTTTTGACTCTTTTCGTGTTTTATAAGTGGAAACTTTATTAGTTGGATATGAACGATACCTGTCTACAGGGCATCCTTGAAGAGGAAGTTTACATGAGCCAACTGCCAGGCTTCATTGATTCTACACACCCATCTCACATATGTAAGCTTAATAAAGCAATATATGGCCTTTGTCAAGCACCGAGAGCGTGGTACAATAAATTCAAAACTTTTTTTTTGTCTTACAGCTTTATTAATTTAATCTCTGATGCTTCCTTATTCATCCTTTGTGGCCAGCATTTTGTGGTTTATTTATTAATCTATGTTGATGACATAATTCTGACTAGCTCCTCCAATGAAGTTATATTGCAAGCCAATGTTACCTTAGCATCTCGGCTTTCTCTAAAGGACCTTTCGTCATTGTCGTATTTCTTGGCATAGAAGTTTATCATATTTCTACTGGCATTCTTCTATCTCAACATAAATACATCACTGATCCACTTCAAAGGTTCAATATGATGGAAGCTAAGGGAGTGACTTCACCATGTTTAGCTCTATGGTTCTTACAATTAATGATAACACTGGTCCTACTGGTCTAAAGGAATATCACCAACTTATAGGAGCTCTCCAATACCTTGCTTTTATTCGCCCTGATCTTGCCTTTGCAGTGAATCAACATTTTCAATTTATGCATAAGCAATCTGTTTCTCATTGGCAAGTTGCTAAACGAATACTTCGCTACCTCAAAGCAACTTATCACTTTGCTCACCAATTACAACCAACTTCTTCTTTGTAGCTTATCGCATATTCTGATTCAGATTGAGCTAGTAATCCTGAAGATTGGACCTCCACTGGAGCTTACATATAATTTCTCAGTGATTCTCTTATAAGTTGGTCACCCAGGAAGCAACAAATAGTAGCTAGATCTTCAACAGAAGCAGACTACAAAGCTATTGCTAACGGTTCCGCCGAAATAAACTGGGTAGTCAACCTTCTTCATGAGCTATATTATTTCTTTTCAAATGTTCCCATAATTTACTGTGATAATCTTAGAGCTACATTCCTATGTCAAAACCCATTCTTTCATAGTCAAATGAAACATATTGCAATGGATTATCATTTTGTTCGACAACAGGTTCAAGCAAAATAACTTGCAGTTCAACATGTATATGTCACTGACCAACTTGTTGATACACTCACCAAAGTTGTTTCCATCAAGTTGTTTCGTGAACATCACTCCAAGATAGGTATCATTGAACCTCCACCTATCTTGCAGGGGCATATTGAAGGAAAATAAATCTTTCCTTCTTTCTCATCATATTTCCTTCCACTATTCTTGCCCATAATTGATTTGTTGTAACTGTAGTAATAGAAATCTAATTGATTTGCTTTCCTTTTCTATTCTTGAGCAACTTTGCTCTTCCCCTGGTATAAATTCATTGTAAATGAGATCGTACGACATTAAACATTTATATAACATCAAGAATTTATCTTGTATATGATGAAAATTGTTGTGGTTATGACCATGAGATTGTTAACCTCTTAAGATTGTGAAATATTGTAAGCATTTGTTATATATATATATATATATATATATATATAATATTCTAAAGTTATTAAATATTATCTAAATGCACCAACTAAATTACTCAAAACTAACCCCTAGAAAAATAATCAAGTCAACGTGTCAACAGGAGCAATTACAAATGCAATTTCTTGGCCGAAATAATCTAAGGGCTTGTTTACTTCCACGGATGGACTGGGATAAAAGCCAACATCTTGGCTCATCTTTTTGTTTTCTTTAATTGATAATGGCCTAGTTGAAAGTAATGGCTTGCAACTATTCACACAAAATGGTGGATGAGACGTCATGGCCCAAAGGTGTGATTGAAAATTATAATTTTAACCTTTTCTTCGCAATACTTAACCTGGCTGCTTTTTCTTTCTTTCTTTCTTTGAGATAGCAAACACAAAAAATATTGTAAAAAAAAATTATATTTGGTATCATCTTTTGAGAAAAATAACTTTTATTATAAATTTCTTGTTATATAAATTGTTGTTTGATTAATATTACCTTATTAAGATATTATATGTTATTATTATTATTAGTAGGAGGATGAGGAGAAGCACCAGCAGAAGAGTAGTAGTAGTAGACAATATAGTAATTTAACAAAATGTATTTATCTCAAAAATAATTGAAAGATATGTATATATGTATATGGTTATAATTGAAGTAATGATATTTGTTAGAATTCCCTCTGAAGACCAGCTTTGATTATGCCTTTCTTTTGAATCAAGTTGATTTAACTTATTATGACAATTGTAGCTTACATGGTAACTAACCATTGTAGCAAATTTGGAACTTCCTATGTATAAGATTATATATTTTTGGTATGTTTCTATTGCACAATCCAAGGAAAAGAATGAGCTGATTAAAATGACTCTTGAGGATTTTGTATACAACTATTTAAAAGAAAAGAGAGCTTGATGTGAAAAGTAGCGAGTGCAATTTTGTGAGAGTAGAACTATTCCTTTGTTCTATAGATTGTCTTTCTCAAACTCTAGTTAAGCTTGCTGAGTGTTTACTGCAGCCTATGAGGTTTTGAGAAGTTAGCACTGCCTATTGTACTTGTTCTAATCTATTTGAATAATAAAGTGCATGTTCAAAATCCTAAGTTTTTTGGCTTAGGTAGTAGATTAGGCTCGATGAATCATTATAACTATCTTGTCTCCTTTATTATTTATCCTTCTACTTATTACCACTTCTCTGGAATTTCGTTATATCTGGAAGTTCCAATTTATTCTCTAATATATTGTTTAACTCCTTCGAGTCTTTTTCCCTTTTTGGGACCCCATACTCTTTCAATATTGATAAAAAAAAAAATGTATCCTAAATTCTTTGAATTTCAAGATTTTGTTTTCATAAATAAAGATGTTGTGTCGGAATGGAGGAAAATTAATTTCTTTATATTTGGGAAGAAGAAGAAATAGTTGAATGTTATGTTGAAATGGAGAAAAAATAATCTCTTTGTTAACTAGAAAAATAAATAAATTTTTTAATTCAGGATATTTTAATCTTTTTAAATTTATCCCAATAATATCGTTCATCAAAATAAACATTCAATATAATTATTTACTTTTATCATTTATATGATCTCACAAAATAAATATAATTATAAAAATATAAAATTATCATAATTCTACTTTTCATCCCTTATCCATTACTTGACATCTTATACCACCTAGTAAACGGGGCCTAAGTATTTATGGCACCCATAGGTAGATGTAGCCTAGACATATTTGTCCCATAATTAAACTTTTCTAAGAACAAAAGTTTCATGACTCAGACATGGCCGTACGTGTGCACCTGGACAGGTATTCAAATACATTGCAAAATTTTTATATTACTTCCTTCAGAGATTCCTTCCATCCACTGGTAAGAAGTACCATATATCCATAACAAAATGTGCATTTCATGCTGTCGATCAGCTAACTTGGTTTTTTTTAATTCAATTATTTGCAAAAAGAATTAATATTGTAATAATAATAGATAACAAGATGAAAGTTTCAAAATATCAAAATATTTGGAAGATTAAAGCAATAAATCATATAAAAAATAGTTAATTTGACTTCATGTATTCTAACGTGGACCGAGCGTGTAAAAAAGTCATCATGTATATAGTTCTTTTTCTTACATGCAACGCGTAAATGTAGACATAGTTAGGGCATTGTTTTCTGTGTCCATATTTTGTGGGAAGGGGATTTATGAAGCATTAACTTTTATTATGCGATTATTGTTTCCAAGTAATCGTATCTTTTATCACTTCATAAGGTTTCAACTCTTTTATGTTTATCTTTCTTGCATTAAGAACCAAACTCGTCTCATGAAGAAGCATTGATTGCTTAGTTTAATTATACATACATGAGGAATATTCAGGACAAGCATTTTAGATGAACACTCACTGCAAGAAAAAAGAAAACTTCAAATGATGCTCACTAATTTATAACAAGAAAAAAAAAGTTAAAATAGTAAGTGGCAATACAAAAATTATCAATAATTATATACTATTGCAGTGAGAATTTATCTCCAGAGGTATCCTCTTTATGTACATAAATAAATTGCAATTCTTAAAATAATATTCTCTTTTTTTTCCAAATCAACATTTTTACTTAAACAGATCTATGTGACGATGTTAAATTTTAGCTTTAATCATTGCATCTAGGTTAAAAATGTAAAAATATTAAAAATATTTATTTTTTGAACGAAGAAAACATATAGGATCGAGCAGCCCAAAAAATATATAGAACTAAATATTTATTATGTATTTTGGAAGAATGAATTATTGTAGAATGTGAAAGTTATTTTTTGGTGTGTTTGTTTATATTTTAGGGCAGACATTTTTGTACTATAGCAATCAAATTAATGTTTTTTTGTTGAGTTCTTAGGGTGAAAGTAGAATTTAGTGATTTTTTAATATTAGAATAATAATAATTAAATATATAATATATAATATATGTATGTATATATTGGAGAATGTGTGCTTTTTGAGGAAAAATGGAGATATATTTAATTGTATTTCCCCAAAACAATGTTGTTCTAGGGAAACATAACCAAACAAAGCCTAGTTTGTTTAATATTAGTTAAAAATAATTCACTTTTAAGCATTCATTAATATTTTGAAAAATTAACTTTCTTGTTGGACCTTAAATAAAAATTGATTGTTTAAATATATTGAACTAAATTAATTAATTTGTAATTGACAATAAAAATTAAAATTAATAAATAATCTCTACCTATTTTAATTTTTAAAACTAAAAAAAATTAAATCCATGTTTGCAAATAAGTAATCAAACCAAAATAATTAGGTTGACTCATAGAGTACTGTCATTTTATTTGCGTGAAAAATACATAATAGGAGTTTAGTTGAAGAATCTTACGGGACTTGCAAAATAACCAAAATCCATCTTTTTGACTTCAATAAGATAAAAACAAAGATATATGAATAATTAAATATTTAAAAAAAAAAATCTTCAGAATTTTTTTGTCTTTCACTAGCTACAAATTGAGGAAACTTTCTCTACTATAAATATTATAAGAAAAGAAACTTAAAAATAAAGATGACTTTTTAATTAATTGTCAAATTACTTATATTGAAAGAGATATCAACAAACGTTTATTAATTCAATCATTGATGAAATTTTTTATACAAAAATTCATTGTAAAATTTGTATTTGAACTTTCATGCATGCCTTTAT
>JACGDI010005797.1:12568-29133 GCA_014898725.1 Jacaranda copaia
CAACAAGTCCTAGTAAGTAAGAAATTTAAAGTAGTCCAACAATTCTCTCAAGCAAATTCAAAAAGATCCACGGCATTTTTCACGGAGCTTATTATATTTTTGTCGTTTGTTTCAAGATTAAAGTGCGTAATCCTTAAATTAGCATTATTTTGTTTCAAGATTAAAGTGCGCAACCCACGAATTAGCATTATTTTCTTCAAACCAAATTCAAGGAGGTCCTAATTCTTCATGGAACTCTATATTTTTGACATTTGATTCAAAATTAAGGTGCGAAGCAGTCAAATTGAAGTTATTTTCTTCAAATCAAATTCAAGAAAATCCATGATATTGAAAGTATTCTTCGCACAAATCATTAAATTTCAAAATCATATTTGGAAGGAAAAAAATCATAAGATTGAATTAAAAATTGAATCCATAATTGATAAATTTCAATTACATTTTTATTTACATATTTTTTCTTGTCTTATAGTTTATTTTTGCAGGCAAAATATTTTTGCTTACAATCATCTTATTTAAAATAATGATATGACATACCAAGTACTATGAGGTATTATTTTGAGGTATTAATGTAAACATACACAAAAACCTTTACATTTTCAACTCTTATATAAAATTTCATGTTCAATCAAACTTGATATAGGAAAAGGAAAAATGAGGAATAGTAATCTTTACTAGCGCCGTAAGACTTTAACAAATCTTCATAGACGACAAATAAACACAAATTATAAATACTACTGAAAAAAGGAGGCCATTTGCGATTGAAAATCCATCCCATAAGCTATGGTGGTAAATTTTTGCTACGTAAATATTTTGCAATGAATCTGTAATGGGAACATGTGTTGCAAGTTTGCGGCAAATTAGCTTTCCTTCGCAAACTTGATACATGGTATAGCAAATTACCTATTTGAGGCCAACTTTTTGCGACGGAATTAAAGTTTGTCGTGAAAGTAAAAAATTTAAATTATAAGGTTTCTTCAGAATTATATAATTTTTGTAATTTGGATATTTTAATATTTGAGCAAAGAAGTTCCAAAGGTAAGCCATGAGAAGAGTACTTTTGTGCTCTATTATCTTAACTAATCAATAAACTATTTGGCAATGTAAGCCTTAAAACTCCCACAAGAAGTTTATGGAAGACGCATTTGTGTTTCTTGCAAAATATTATTTGGAGAACACAACAGAAAGTTTAATACGACTTTGCATCATCGGTTTTAGATTTTTTAATTAAGTTGTGAGAAAAGATTGTCATCAATGAGACAATGACTGCCATATAGGAGTATCCAAAATTATCATGCATTACTAATCTCCAAACAAGATTTTGTTCAATTACAATGAAAGGAACTCACAGGTCAAAAAGGGAGAAGAAGGCAATACATAGAGTAAAACAACACTAGTTATCACACATAAAATGCGAACATTTTAAAGTTCCACATCTTGAACGAAATGAATTGAAGTACTCCAGTTATTCAATCAGTTATGACATGGGCTGACAGAAGGAGGAGGCTGCATTCATCAGACGTCAGTTGATTTAATTACTTCAGTTGCAGGGATATTAACTTGTATTATTTGCCTGCAAGGATCAAGGAGTTATAATTACCAATGCGATTCAGAAAGAGCAATCTCAAATGCCAAATCCTATGTGAACCAAAATGTTGAAGAGGAAAATGTGCAAGGTACATGACATCATCACAAGGACAAAACAAAAATTCTCACCTGATATATAAGGTACCACTAACATCCAGCTGGGGCAATTCTGAGCTTGAATCCACCCCATGCGGCTTGTTGTTGTTGTTGCATCTGTTTCTTTTCCGCTTCAATTCTCTTGGCAGACTCAATTGCAGATTCGGTGACACTCTCTATGTTCAATATCTGGAGGCTTTTCGCCAAGCCCAATGGAATTTTACTGAGTTTTTCACAGTTTTTAAGCACAAGGCAACCAAGAATAGGAAAATGATCATCTGAGGCCTCCCAAAAAACTAAATCTGTGTCATCAATAAGCAAGAATTGAAGGCAAGGAAAGCCAGTACCAAGAGCCTTCCAGGACATTCCCCTGAATGCCTTGTTTTTCAACTTGAGTACCTGGAGAGTACCAATCATTCCCAAAGTAGAAATATGACTCCAATCCAAACATGTAGCTGACAATGTCAGCCTCTTGATAGTTGGTGGGAAATAGTTACACAGAGGAACGCGAGGCAGCCGGTTTTCAGATGAATCATTTTGCAGCTTCAAGGTTTCAAGACGATCCAATTGTACCAAGAAATTTCCATCAATAAGAATGGCTAACTTCCCATGGATCCCCAGTTGCTTTAGGTTACGGACCCTTGTCAAGACATCTGGGGTGCAATGTTCGGGTGATAATCTACTCAGTGTTTGAAGCTTTTCACCGCCTTGACCTTCCCCATGTATGGCCAGCAGCCTAATCGCTGCTTTTGTCTTTATATGCCTCAGCTGAATCATCTTCCTTATATTTGCTCTGATTTCAAGGATACGCGACTTTGTGTCGACTATAAGAGTTTGTAGGTTCAATAGCTCAGAGAGGGATTCAGGGAGAAAACTGAGATTCTCACAGGAGAGAGCGACATACCTCAAATGCATTCGTTTGGTGACCATGGGTGAAAATTGATCGAATTTGACGGACTTGGAATCCAGAACTCTGAGCAAATTGAAGGCATCAGGGATAGTTGATGTGAATTTTGAATCCAACAAGAGGTTTTCCTTGTTGAAACATAAAAAAGAACGGACTCGCTGGCCTTTCAGTTTTCCAAGGTGGAATTGAGAGAGGAAATCCGAGATATTGAAATGGACACAGAGACGACGATACTCTTGTATGTTGGAAAGTGGAGGCTCAAAACCTCCTTCCTTGGACTTCTTTATCTCTTGGAACAAATTCTGGTCCCCAATTGCAGACCTAGATTTGCAGAACTCACGTACCACATCATGGACGCGGCATGTTTTAACTTCGCCGTTGGGACTCATTTTATCAACCTTGACTAAATTCCTGTTGATAAGCTCCTTCAAAATCTCCTCCGCAGTTTCCTCCAGGCTCTGTCCGTCATTAGGTTGTATGAATCCTTCAGCAATCCACAAGCGGGTCAATGTCCATGCCGGGATCTCGTAGTCTTGGGGAAACACTCCCAAATAAAGAAAGCAATCTCTCAAGTCATCAGAAAAATTATTGTAACTCAATGCAATAAGATTTGATGCTCGCTGCAGCTTGTCGTTTCTAACAAACATATTCACGTTTTTAGACACATTCATCCATTCGCTTTGAATCAGACCTTTGTCCACAAGAATGCCTCCTATCACCACTAGTGCAAGTGGCAGTCCATAACATTGCTTAGCTGTATATTTCCCGATCTCTGCCAACTTATCAGGGCAACTATGGAGCTTCCCAAACACTTCTAACTGCAGGAGTTCCCAACTTTCCTTTTCGTTTAGTGGACGCAGCTGGTGGGGATCCCTAGCAACATTAGCGTGCTTACCAACGTCCACGTGACGACTGGTTATGAGGACTTTACTACTCATGTTGCTCATTGGCAACACATTTTTTATATCATTCCAGGCATCAACACTCCATATATCATCCAAGACTAGCAAGAATTTTTTTTTCTCCAGGAATGCGCGAACGGTCATGGCTAAGCCCTGATTAGTCATTCTAGACATGTCTTCGCTGGTGAATTCTTTCAACATGTCTCGAAACACTTCCCTTTTGTTGAACTCTTGAGAAACATCAACCCAAATGCGAGTGGGGAATTGACGTTGAATATCATCATTTTGATAAATTTGCCATGCCAGTGTTGTCTTCCCCAGGCCAGGCATACCAATGATGGAGATAACGTCAAGTTCCTCTTTTTCTTCTATGAGAGAGTTGATTATAATATCTTCCTCACTTTTAAAACCTACTATTTTGTCTTGCCTGATTGTCTGACCCTATGGAATTAATTAAAAGTCACAAAAATGATGATAAGGTTAGAAACAATTTTATGCTAATTAATATAGATAATAACAATTAAAATTAGTTTCATGGAATTCCTTTTGTTTTTTCTTTTTGACTTTAACCTATGAACTCAAAATTTCCTCAAGTAACACAGAAAGATTATTATTATTTTCTCTTCTTTCCTGTTTTTCAGATTTAGCTAGGTTACCTTTAGAAATTTAAATTAATTAAAAAGCACATGAAAAAATTCATAGAGGTAAAAATTTGAAATTACAAAGAAAGCCACATGGTCAATGGATTCTCAGATATCTTTCTTTTTTATTTTTTGTTTTTGTTGAGAGAGAGAGAGAGATTCTTAGATATCTTGAAGAAATATAAGTGAGATAAACAAATTACTTAAAAAATTTATAATTGACTTTCATTACAAAAAAGGAATGTATATGTGCAGTTGAACCTAAGACGCTATATATGCATGTAGAAATTTCGAATATTGATTGAGGATATTTGTTTTTCAAATTTAATCTTATTTAAGAATCATTCTTAATTTGTGATGATAAATGTCTGCTCTCTTCAAATATTTCTTTATTTTTCAAACAAATATTTCAAATTTTAATCTATATTCTTATTAATGAAGATTGTGTTTGCAACTCAAGAAGTAAAACAAAATATCATAAAAGTCCCATTAGTTCTTAACCTAAATAGGCATATAAATATTGATTTACTATTTGTAAATCATTTTATTTAGAAGGATTTTAGTTTTCTGAAATCATAAATATTGAGTTTAAAAACTATTGCATTTAGTTGGTAATTAACTATTTGCTTTAAATTTTCTTTTGAAATTATTGTTTGAAAATAAATATTAAATGTTTAGATTATTCTTCTGTATCTATGAAAAGAAGTATTTCATTGTATAACATATTAACATAATATACTAATGTTGATAAAGACATAGAGTATGATTTTAAGTGTAATATTATAATCTAATATAATATCCATATATAAGCACGTGAATCATTCACAAACCAACAGAATAGAAGATTTCAAAGCGTTTGCAAACATCAAATTAAGGATATGATGTTAATTACAAAAAAAGACAATTTTAAGAGATCAAAATAGAACGGTGAAAGAATAATTAGAAATATTACAGAATTATTATTAGTTTGGCAACAGGTTCCAAAAGTATTACTATATGTGTTAATGGTGCTTGAATGAATTACATATATATGTAATTTCATATGCTAAGTATTGATAGATGAATTTTTTTAACTATCTGTAATGGCTCTCAAATTTCTCACTTATCTAACATTCATAGTTACTCAAGAGAAAAGGCAAAGATAAAATGCGGAGTGCCACAATAATATTTAGAAATCCTAAGGTTAACTTTGTTTGTCAAACCAAGCAACATTGTAACATTAATCATATAGTTATCACACAAATTGTAATCTTAGGTAAAAATAAAGGGCATGAATCATGGGTAAGAGTTCAAGTGTCCACGATAATGTCTGTAATGTTAATTTTCATATAAGTTCTGGCACATCAGGATACTATTAATTTCACATCAAAAATATTTTTAATACTAACATAATTTATTTTGTAATAATATTCATTTTATTTTATATGTGATAAAAAAAACAATAGTAATTCTTTTTAATATTTAAAGAAAAAAAATTAGTATTAATTAAATAAAATAATACGAATATTTCTATTAAAGATATTACGTTTGAAGATAATTTGTATTTGAATAAATTGTAAAATATCAAGAATTGCTAATTTAAGTTTAAAAAGGATACATAAATTTTAGAATGATAAAATTTTAGAAAATAAATCAAAGAATTAAGAAATAACATGGAATAGTACATTTTACTCAGTATCTTTTTAAATTACATATATACATATTTTGATATGATAAATTGGCAAATGATTGCTTTAAAATATAAAGCTTTTTATATAATTTTTACTAATATAAAAGTCACAATTACAATTTTCAAAACATTTGAGATACTTAAGATGTCAACTATTCTTGCAAAAATAAATATATAATCTTTTTGTATTTCGTTCATAAGACATTAGGTTGTTACTTGATCACTGCAGTAAGTAGTTTACAATATGAAATATTTTACAAACTAAAATATTTCTTAATATTCCATATAACATTAGCAAATAAAATTGACTTGTTTTTATTTATAATGATACATGTAGTTTATCTTATTATTTTTGAAATTATCAAATAATGTGTATTATATAAATGATAATAAAATAATAAGTAAATATTCAACATTGATCAATTCAAGATAAAATATTAATCTCTCATAAATTTTTTTCATAAGTATAAAATATACAAATAATTTAATGAATATTTACTTTCAATCAAATTTTTTTGATTTGACACCATTAATCTATCTAAGGAGTTTTTCTATGAAGTCTTATAAGCAAAATTATAAAGACTCGATATCAATATAAAAGTATATAAAAATATATTGAGAAATGTAAAAATTTGATATTGTTTGCTACTTACATGATTATTTATTATGCTTTAAAAATTTTCAATTATGGCAACTTTATATCCCTATAAAAAAGTTTACTTCAAATATATAGTTGATGATGAGTTCTTTATTATTATATTGCTAAAAGATTAGAATCATTTAAATTAATAATAAAAAAAATTGAGAATTTTAGTTGTTGTAGGAGTAATATTTATATTTGAACAAATTCTTCAAATTGAATTATTTGTTATATTCTATATATATATATATATATATGATTTTAAGACTATTTTGTACATCTAAAGGATCACAGTTATATAGATAATTAAATTTTCAAAACTTTTGATAAATTGAGGACTCATACATATCAATTAATTTATAATTATTCATTTTCTCAAATTACTAATTCTTTAATATAATGATTTGACATTTAACATAAATATATCCTATCCTTTCCAGATTCAATAAATAAGTTGTAAAACCTTTTAAGTGAGTCACAATATTAAGAGATAATTATGGTTGTAAAGTATTTTTCAACTTTTCAAGTATATTTAATATAAATTATTTAAAAGTCAAATATGTTTAGAATTCCAAGATATTGAGAAAATAATTATTAATTAAGATATAGAAATAGTTTGCTTGATCAAATAATTGAATATTCTTTATTTATTTAAAATTATTTCATTAGAATAATTGAATAATATTATATTTTTGCCATTAAAAATAAACTATATCTATACAAATACAAAAAAAAATTATTAAAAATGAAAAAATAGTTGTTGTATTCAAATAACTTACTTATCATTAGTTTACTTGGATACGTTTTACATTTTTTGGATAAAAATATATAATTAAACTAAAACCAGAAAACATTTAACTCTTTAGATGATAAATTTAATTTAATATTTTTAAAACTCATATTTATTAGATAATTTCATTATCTTGTATGTACATTTAATTTTTAGTAATTAATATTATCAATGTAAATATAAATGAATTAATTATTTAAAAGGTATTTATTTAGCAATGAGATTTGGGTTTCTAATTGTATATACATAATTTTTTATAAATACATTATTTATTTATTGAAAAATAAATTAATTTATTTTCTTATAAAAAATATTATACATAAGTAAAGATTTGACTAATCAAATAAACTTATCAAGGCACATACAAAAAATATTTCTTCTTATGTACGCATAATTAGAAATGGGTAATCAAGTGTTAATAAATTTAATGACAAAATATATATAGTATTTATTCATTCATTCAATAAGAAAATTGGAATAATTTCAACAACTTAATAAAACATTACAATATTTTTTAACATTTCAAGTATCATATTATTTGATGTATATTACTCAAATGTGATTATAATTTTTTTTTATTAACATAAATTGAGAGAGTTGCAATTAAAATTGATAGTCAAATAAAAATTTAATATCAAGGATAAATTCTTAAATGAAGAAACATAAATATTTAAAAGTAATATTGAGAATGAATACATAAAATATAATTAATTGAGATAAAAAGAATATTGCATGCTTATATTTTTTAGCAATATAAAAAATTTTAATCCAAAGTTGGCCATAAAAATTATAATTTAAATAAATATTGAGAAAATTATAAAATAATAACATTAGTAAAAGAATTAAATTTATTAAAATAAAATATAATTAATTTTGAACCAGAATAATGCAAAAACAATATAAAGATGTGTTATACAAATTACAAAAAACTTAGTAAGAAATTATCAACTTTAAATTGAAAAGAAAAAGGAAACATCATTGTATATGCTAATTATATATCCTAATTGAGGAAAGACGTTCTTCAAAAAAGTAAAATTGAATAAAAACATAAAATAGTAATAGAAATAATGTAGAAATAAAATATAAAAAAATAATTGTAGAGTAACAAAATTCACAAACAAGAAAATGAAAGATTTATCTATTACAATTGTAATAAATTAAATTTATAAAAACGAATTGTGGTAAAAGTATTTAATATGGTGCTTATAAAATATCTTTAAATTTTAAGGTTATATGATGAAATAAAAATACAATTACAAATATTTTAAAATTATCTTATGAGATAAAAATCTATATTGCAATTTGAATAAACACAATGATATTTTAATTAAAACAAATAAGTTGATCGTACAAAAATAAAATTAAAAAATAAACAAGCAGCTAATGAGAATTTTTTATTTAATTAAAAAACTCAAAATTTTAAAAATTTGACATTTGGCAAAAATTATGGAATTACATTGACACAAAACTATGCTCCATACTAGCGTAAATCTCCTGCTATGCACGACAAATTAGCTCAATTAAGTAAAATAAATTAAACCCAAAAGTATACAATTAATTTGCTGTACCTTTTCAAATACAATATTATTTTTTCTATTCAGTTAATAAAGTACTGTTATTTTTAAAAGACATTGTTTCAAATAGTTAGCTAATAATGCTAGATATTATCAATTATAACAAAAATAATATGATTTATTAATACTAAGTAAAACTTAAAAAATATTTCTATGTTCTATAATATTTTTTTTTATAATTTCATATTAATACACAGCATGTAAATTTTTTCTATAAAATATAAATAATAATAATAATGGAACTATATTATAATTAAAAAATGTAAGAAAATTGAAGTATTAAGTTATGAATTCATGCCAAGGTACTGAATACATATATTTTAATAAATAAAAATGATAATAAAGAACTAAATTTTGAAACATAAAAATTAAAGAATTTGTATAACATAACTTTCCTATGATTTTTTCGACTGAAATTTATTAGAGAGATGAAAATATTAATTTGAAATATAAAATTATGGTGGAATATCCCATCAAAAAGCCGCCAAAAAAGTTTTCAATAGAAGTCTATTTGAATTCTGCTAGAGATTCGTTGAAAAACTCTATTTCACCACGAAAAATTTTGACTTTTCCTCTAAAAATTCCATTAAAAAATTTGCATTTCCTTATAATATTTGAATTAAATCTCACAACCCCATTATATAGGTATATGAAGTAGGAAAAAAAATTAACTACTTGAAATATTTTACATTATTCCATCAATATACATAATCTTACGAAAGATAACTTCAAACAGTTTATTCGATCGCGTGCTGCAACTTGATTGGTATCTATCTTATTAGACTGCAAGATGCAAGTCTATTGGTTGAAATACCTCAATAAAAATTGAAATATTTTACCAGTTGGTAATAATTAATTATCTAGTAGTTAATCAAGACAATAGATAATATGTGAATTTAAATTAAGTTCTTGCTTATCTAAATAAATTTTGAATTTTCTTGGATAAAAATGAGTAATTAACAACTAATAGGAATTTTTAATTTAATTAAAAAATCAAAATTCTAAGTATTCAAAATTTGTTCAAAATTTCATAATAGTGGATTTCACACTATTGTATCAAGACAATAGATTATATGTGAATTTGAATTATGTTGTTACTTATTTAAATAAATTTTGAATTTGCTTAGACAGAGATGAGTAATTAACAACTAATAGAAAATTTTAATTTAATTTAAAGTTTCAAATTTCTAAAAATTCAGAATTTGGTAAAAAGTGCGCAACTATGAATTTCACACAATTGTACTATATATAATAGTGTGGATGGATGATATTGTCACACAATAAGAAACTAATGCATTATATATATAACTGATACTAATTACAAGTTTCTACATGAAAAGAAAACATAGACAAAACAAATTATTATTCATTAGAATATAGTAAAAACTTTTATAACTCCATCAGAATTTTCAAAAATACATAAATAAATATAATATATACTATTATATATAGCATAGTTTTGTGCTTATCTATTTATACAATTTTGATTCTAATGATGCAATTTTGTCCACATGTCAAATTATTAGAATTTTGAGTTTTTTTAATTGAATTGAAACTTTTTCATTGGTTGTTTATTTACTTTTATATTATGTTAATATGGTCAACTTATCTATTATAACTAAAATATCAAGTTGTGTTTATCTAGAATTGCAATATAGATTTCTATATCATAAAACAATTCAAAAAATATCTATTATCGTATTTTTATCTGACTAAATATAAGTTTATATTTTTAAAAATATTTTATAAGCTCCATATTAAGTACTCTTATCACAAAATTCTGTTTTACAAATTTAATTTATCACAAGATTAATAGATAAATATGTTATTCATTTTCTATGTAAAATTTGTTATTCTACAATTATTATTTTTATATTTTATTTCCACATTATTCATGCTACAATTCAATATTTTTAGTTGTAGGACCTCTTCCCTAATTATAATAATATAATAATATTTTTTTAATTAATTTACAGTTCATTTCGTAGAAGTTTTCATATTTTTTTGATAACACAACTTTATATTTTTTTTATATTTTTTTATTTCAAATTAAATAGATACCTTTCTAAAATACTTAAATTTTTTATCAATATTAATTACTTTATTATTTCATTAATATTTATTTTAAAATTAAAGTTCTTATGGTCAACTTAGGATCGTAATTTTTATATTACTTAAAAAACCATTAACATGTCGTATTTTTTATTCTAATAATTATATTTTATGTATTCATTTTTAATACTACTTTCAAGTACTTTTGTATATTCATATAAGAATTTATCTTTAATATTGAGTTTTTAGTTTACTATTTTATTTTAATTGCAACTTTCTTGATTTATTTAGATAAAAAAATTGCATACCCTTCATGTTTGAGTAATGTACCTCAAATAATATGATGTTATGAAATATTTAATAATATTATAATTTTATTAAGTTGTTGAAATTATTCTAATTTCTTATCAAATGAGTGAAGAAATTCAATATATTTTTTTTATAAAATACTCATTAAATTTATTACCACTTGATTTATCCATTTCTAATTATGTACGCATAAGACAAAATTTAGTAAAATATTCTTCTATATTTCTGTTTCTTAATTATTTCATTTATCTTTTTAAATTTTATCATTTTAAATTTTTTTTGTATATTTTATAAACTAATAGTTAGCAAATCTTGATATTTTACAACTTAATTAGTATAAATTATCTTCAAACATAATATCTTTAATTGAATATTCATATTATTTTATTTAATTAATAATAGTTTTCTTAAACACTAAAAATAAGTACAATTTATTTTTTAATTACATAAAGTAACACAAATATTATTATAAAATAAAATTTTTTAATATTAAACTTATTTTTGATGCATCACACCGGGCACATGCTTATTATATACAGCATAGTTTTATACCTATCTAATTTTGCAATTTTAACCAAATGTCAAATTCTTAGGATTTTGAATTTTTTAATTCAATTGAAAATTTTCATTGGTTGTTTATTTACTTTTATATTTTATTTTAATATGATCAATTTATCTATTATAACTAAAATATCATATTGTGTTTATTCGGAATTGCAATATAGATTTCTATCTGATAAGTTAATTCAAAAAATATCTATAATCATAGTTTTATCTCACCAAATAAGTTTATAATTTTAAAAACATTTTGTAAGCACCATATTAAGTACTCTTATAAAAATATTCTACCTTACAAATTTAATTTATCAAAAGATTAATACACAAATATTTCATTTGTTTTATATGTAAAATTTCAAAAGCTTGATAAATGGCCTCTTAAATAGCATATTATATTAACCTTTATATTTTTCAATATATTTAATTAAACTATTTTATAATTATTTAGCATATATTTGTTTTAATATTTTTGCTTATAATGATTCATAAAAATATTTTTACATGAATTAATGATGTGAGATCAAAAAAGTTTGACTGAAAGTAGGTATCCATTTAATTATTCATAAATTTTTATATACTTATAAAAGAAACTTATGAGAGATTAATATTTTATTTGATTTGAATATTAGAAATTTACTTATTATTTTATTCATGACAATAATTTAAAAAATAGTAAAATAACTGCATATATAGACAAAATAAATAGATTTTACTTCTAAGGGTTATATGGAATATTGAGAGATATTTTAGCTTATAAAAATTGTATGTTACAAACTAATTATTAAAATTAGTTATCAAATAATCAATAACCTAATGTAAGTTATTTTCAAAGATAAAGTACAAAGAGATTATATATTTACTTTAACAAAATATATTTAACATTTAAAATTTCCAAATATCGTGCAAATTGTGGCTGCAACGTCCACATTATTAATAAATCATATAAAAAAAATTATATTTAAAAAGAAAAATTATTTGCTTATTTATCATATCAAAATATATATGCATAAATATATATCTAATTTAAAAGGCGTGTTTAGTAAAATATTTTGTCCTATTTTTATTTTCTTAATTCTTTTATTTATTCTTTTAAATTTTACCGATATATAAATTTTTGTAAAATTTGTTAACTTAGAGTTAGTAATTCTTAATATTCTACAACTTATTTAAGTATAAATTATCTTCAAACATAATAGTTTTAATTGAAATATTCATATTATTTTATTTAGTTAGTAATACATTTTATTTTATTAAATGCCAGAAATAATTACAATTTATATTTTATCACATAAAGTAAAATAAATATTATTATAAAATAGAATATTTCAATCTTACACCAAGCACATGGTAGTACATTAATATTGTGAAGTTTAAATTTCTAGTAGAAAGGAAGCCCCTCTCAATTACACATTCCAACAAACACTTATGACATGTACTACAATAATACATCCACCAAACTAATTATAAAATTAATCTACACGGTTTATAAAGCCCGAAGGCCATAGTAACCATCTTGATATTTTATTTCATAACTTGACAAATTTATTAATTTTATTTCAAAAAATAATAATAACATAATTTTTACTTTTTTTCTTTCTCCTCTCTAATATTTTCTCTATTTCTTTTCTTTTTAGAAAAAATTGTTTTAATATCATAACTGATTACTTTTGTTCGTCCTAAAAATTTGAATAGGTTCGTCAAAGTTAACAAACTGTAGTATCGTGTAGAAATTAGCATAAACTAATATTTTTGTTAACTCCATAATATAAAATTTTTAGCACATATATTGAGTAATAATTGGTATAAATTACATTGCTTTAGAATAAATAATCATAAGCTTCATTATGGAATATTACCATAAATAATGGTAAGATCAATACGAAGTGATAATGTATATATATTTTACCTTACTAAGTTTCGTCCAAGATGCTTCCGCTGTTGTGCTGGGTCCTTCGTCAGTAGCGAAGTCCCTCCTGGCCTTGTCGAACATCGGTTTCACCTTTTGTTTTCTAATGGACTTAACTTGCTTCGCCAGGTTGATATGCGTGACCCCGCCAAAGAGACACGGCCAAAGCTTGCCCTTTTCTGCAGCGGCCTGGGTCAAACAAGAGTCGATGGTGTCTTCCGCATCATGAACAACTGTCCTAATCTGCCTCTCCCATTCTCTCAAGGGTTCCTCCTTCGGCTTGTTGGCCGCCCCTTGAAGAAAGGCCTTCAATAAACCAAGTTCATTCTTCAGCTGTTCGAGCTCATTTTCCGCACCGGAGATCAGATCAACGTGATATTTCAGTACTTCTGTAACTTTTTCCAGCAGGAATGTTACTGCTGCACCCGCCATCGATCTTGGATGGATGGATAGATAGATAGATAGATAGATCCGCCCTGTAATACAAGAGAGAAAGTGAGGGGGTGGTACCTTTGAAAGACCGATGATCACTCTTTCAAAATTCTCTTGAGTTGTTGGAGATCACTCTTTCAAAATTCTCTTGAGTTGTTGGAGTCTATGTAAAACTTACAAGAATATAAATATATATACGTATGTATAGTAATAAGAATACCTGATGAATACATATATATTTATGTACGAGATACCGAATAGTACTTATTGTTTGGTAGTACATATTAACAGGCTGGAGATGCTAATTTTCAGGATGAGACCCAAATTATACATATATATATATATATATAAACTACTGGGTTTTGCTTAACTGTAAGAAGCAGTTTTCTACCATCGGCCAACATCATTGCTTTCATATATATATATATATATATATATAAAAACTACTGGGTTTTGCTTAACTATAAGAAGCAGTTTTCTACCATCGGCCAACATCATTGCTTTCAGGCACAAATATGTCCGTATGAAATTTTTAATTGGTTTGATAAGGCAACCAATCGAGAAAAAAAAAAGTATGCAAGTTCGATTTAAGGAAACACAATATTCATAATTAAATATCAACTTTCAATTACTTATTAATGATTCATGTTCATGTGCTTGCCCTCGTGTCAACTAAATCAACCACAGCCAGCGAAATGTGAAACGTATATAATAAACACACACAATAATGTAGTCTCAATTTAAGAAAGTAATTAAATAAGAAAATGTATTTTGCTGCGAGCACACATTGATTGGCAATGACAAATGCTTTATTTTTTTGTCCGGTGTAGTCTTTAAACAGTATCAAACATTTTTCAAAATTTTCTATCTCAACCTACCAAAGTTTTGGCATTTTCTGGTGAAAAATTACACATATTTTAAGTGTCTAGCATCAGGAGAGTTCATCTGAATACATCTGTGTCGGCCTGAACGAGATTCAATCAAAGTTTGGGGATCAATCTCATTGCTTTGACTTTAATTAATGTTTGGGGATGATTGGTAATAACTTAAAGTTCATGGGACGTTGATGCAATTTCCTCCAAAGTCTATTACCTACCAAATGTTTGACGTTTTGTGCCACTAATATGCTAAATATTATAATTTAAAAAATTCATATATTATATTGAGATGAAATCAATCGCTTATTAAGTTTTAACGTAAAGAGTTTTTTAATTAGGATTTCATATTTTTTTTATTTTATTATTGATGATCACCATTTGGAGGCTCAACCACGTAGAGCTATTTCAAGATTTTCGATTCTTTTGATAGGGAGAAATTAGGTATTAATAAGAGTGACAATTCACATGGACTGAGTTGATTTGATTTCGATCAACTATATTATAAATGTGCTCAATTTAAATCCAACTCATTTAAGTTTCAACCTAATAAACCCACAAACCCAAATCCAACCTAAATTAAATGAAATCAAATCGAATTGAGTTGAGTTGAGTTGAAATTGGATTCACCCACTAAAAAGAGCATTTTCGAAATGAAAGATCTTTATGAAATGTAAATGAAATTCATGTTTATTTAGACCTCCAAAAATATAGTTTCTCTTGTAATCGGCATTATTGACTTTTACATTCAAGCTTAACTGCAGAAGATGATTAGAGTCAATTAATTTTGTGTAAGTTACTCTTAAATTATGTTAAATATGTATACACACACGTATATTAACTTCATTGTAGCAGATATAGATAATCTTATATATATTTATTTATTTCTAATGGATTGTCATAGTGTTCATACAGAACATACTGATATATTATCTTCCAAAATCGTTAAATCAATGCAAAAATTGGTCCAAAATTAGACAAAATTCATGAAGCAAATAGACAACTAAAGAGATTAATTATTTTAAAATTTGTTTATTTTTTATGTTATGTAGGTTGGGTAAGGTCGGATTGGGTTGAATTGATGAGTCATCTGAAAAGTAAATTCAAGTTAGATGCATCAACTTGTGATCCAACCCAAACCCACCTAAATTTTTTAGGTTTTGTTTTAGCTCGATGCAATCTCAACTCAACCTAGTAAGTTTCATTTCAAATCGAATAATCTTGTGTCGATTTCATGAGTTGTCGTATCGGTTCCAGAATTGCCACCCTAAGGTATTAAGGTACCGTTGGGTATTGATGATCTCTAAGATTAATTCCTTTAGAGCAAATTTGCAGTATAGTTACAAAGTTCCAAAATTTTTAAGCTAAAGATGGTCCCCGAGGTACGAACAGTTCATGCAACCACCCCAGAAATTTGTTGTGCGTTGATGGTCTTTAATATTGATTTCGTTAGAGAGAGAATTTGAAGCATAGATGCAACACCTCAGAAATTTAATTTTAACCCAAAAATTTTCCCACTTAGTCCATTCTACTCTGTTGAGACATAAAATAATGAGGCAACTCGGGGTTTGTTTATTCATATAAACAGGCTGTACGAGATGACAATTTTCATTCATATTCTAGTGATGAG
>JACGDI010005798.1:0-10445 GCA_014898725.1 Jacaranda copaia
GGAATGAGAAATTGATTGGGGCATATTGTTCAGTGCAGCAAGGTGCACCTTTAGGTGGTGGCAGGACCTAATTTCGATGGTGGCATGGCAATGGTTCGACGGTGGTGCTCCGGCAAGTGACCGCCAATTTCATCGTGGCACAATCTAAGTACTTACGGATTGTTATCATGTGAAGAATTGGCCTCGAATTTAGTTAATTGGGTAAAATATTGACTAATCAAATGATTTGATTCCTGATTCAATCTAATTGAGTTATTAGTGTAAATTCTAAGGTAGAAATAAGTAAATTGGACTAAAATTATGATCAGGGACCAAAGCAATTGTATGTGATTTTATTATAAGGTGAAACGTGGACTCGGATTGTTAATTAGAAGCTAATTTTGATTAAATTAAGATAATTGAGAAATCTAATTAAGTCATGTTACGAGAATTGATTATAATTTGGAGAACATGTAAAATTCATAAGGATGGTATAAATTTAGAATTTGTGGGCTTCGAACATCACATTGGGATTTTAGGTAAAATTCTATTCAAATGGTTAAATGTACTCTTGATTCAATTTGGTTAAAAATGTTAAGTTGATTTCTAATATTAGTTTAAGTTAAATAGTTAATTGCATCAAATTGTAATTATGGATCGAAATGATCAAAATAAGATTCATAGTGATAAGCTGACACACTTGGATATATAAGTTATGTACTGCGCTAGTGGGCCCAGATTGGAAATTAGAACATAATTATCGCTAGTTCAGTTAATCAGTATGATTAGGCCTAAATTTTGTTTAATGTTGTAAGGATGATTGAAAAATAGAAACACAAATTGATTCATTAATCGATGGTGTTATTATGATAATAGCAATAGTTAGCATGAGATCTAGTGATGATTTTGGGATTTAACCTTAAAATATAGTATTAATTGTAAAACAATTGATACTAAAATGTAAATGATTTAGTTATTGTTTAATGAATGATACAAGCATTTTGATATTGAATACACCTTTTTGGAATAGGTGACAAAGATCTAAGGTCTCCCAGACTGTAGGGCGTGGATATCATCTCTATGAGTTTAAGCATGTAGCTATGGTTTGTTTGATTCTATTTGTACTATGTTCAAGGAGCAATAAGGACGGTGAAGTCTCTCGAACTAAATTGAAAAGATGATCAGGCCGATCGAGCTAACAATAAAGTCTCCTGAACTAGATTGAATATATGACCAAGCCGAATGAGCTGACAATGAAGTCTCCTAAACTAGATAGAAACAATGATCGGGCCAAATGAGCCAACGGTGAAGTCACCTAAACTAGATTGGATAAATGACTGGGCCAACGTTGAAGTCTAGCAGTCTACCAAGCGGAACGTTTGGGACAATTTGTTATACATTTTATGCTTGGAGTTATTGTTTGATTATGTTTGTACTCCATTCTGGGAGCAATGAGGTCGAAATTGTTATCCGTATGTTGAAATTGATATCATTTGTGTTCTGATAAAATCTTATGTCTAATTGTAAAGTCTTGCTATTGATAAATCTATTGGATTACTACTCCTTTGACAGATTTCTTCTAACTAGTATTTGTATTTTCCCTCATTAAGTTTTTAGGACTTACCCTCTTTGTTATCCTTTTTTCCCTTCCCAAACAGGTCTGAATGATGGATGAGGGCTCAAGAAGTACTCGCGAGAAATTATATTATGTACTTAGATGATTATCTTTTAAATTGTATAATAAGTTTGACTGGGTGATTATGCGTGTATGGCTTTGATACAGATTACAGTTGTAGACTTAGTGCTAAAAATTGTATGATGGATTTGTATTTCCTTGTGGGATGTTAAATAGTACTTTATAATAGTAAGTTGGGATAAATGGTTTTTAGTTGCTGCACAGCTATTTAATTTGAACTTTGGGAGTGCATATTTGATTTAAATTATTGTGGAAAGACTAGAACAACTCCTCAGTCCGAAACAAGCACATTTCGGGCAGGGAGCTAAAATTGCAAACTCTAATATCTTAAGGTATTGAAATTTAGTATAAGTCTTTATATTGAGTAAGATAATTTTTTTGCGTTATTTTGTGAATTTATATTTTAGTTAGGACTTGGGTTATTATATTTTTCAAGAGTTTGTTGTACTTGTTGAGTTTAATATTTTTATTTATTATTTAGACATTGCAATTTAGAATGAGGATGCATAGTTTTTTAGTTGATTATCAGTATCAATTTGGTATAGAATGCATAATTTTTTTTTAATTTTTTTAAAAAATTTACGACTAAAATTTCCATAACAAAATTTTTTTAAAAAACAAACTAATCCATCACAAAATTTCAATTTTGCAATGAACTTTGCATTGCAAAATTGTGACAAATAGTCTCCGTCGCAAATGGGTCGTTGCAAAATCCATTGCAAAAATTTGCTACAAAGTCTTTGCGACAAATTTTTTCCATCACAAAATCCATTGCAAATAGCAATTTGCGATGAATTTTGCCAAAAATCGATCATAAATAGCAGTTTTTTTAGTAGTGATTGATATGAGGAATTAAAATTTAATTTTGGATTAGTCTAACAATAGGTCACGTAAAGATGAATGATATTAATAATTAAAATATTAAGTGATAGCATGAAAATTATTATCATAATGGCATGTATTGAAAGATAATAATTTTTATTTTACTAAAATTATAGTTTAATATATAACGATAAGAAGTAGTAGCTTAAGGTATGACCATTAACAATTGATGACATATTATTCTAGAGATAATAAAAATTCTCAATATAATTCTTCATAAAACTTTTGTAGCCACCATATAGATATTATCGAATGCCAATCATGAAAATTTAAGCTTAATTCTTAATACTGTATACTAAGTTTGAAAAAAATTAATATTGTGACAAAATATTTTTTATCGCTTACAATTAATTTTTTTTTTTAAAATATTAAAAATATCTCCAATATTAACTACATCTCAAAAACGTGTCAAACACATCTTCAACCATGTCAATATCATGTACAAAGATTTTTCATTAAGCTTTTAAACATGACAACCTTATATTAAACACATATCAATATCATACACATACACATCGAGACACTGTAGAATGACATCTGTCTTATGTACGTTACTTTTTCTAGATTTTTAATCCTATCATGAGGAGAACCCAAACCCCACCACTTAATTTCCAAACATTCCTTAACCAAAAAGATACCATTTTTATTTTTTCCACCCAAAATATGTTAGGGAAAAAAATGTGCATATTCTCACATGGCACCCCAATTTCCGACCTGGCTGGAATCAATATGGCGCCACAGACAATCGGCTTCGGGCCTTGCGCACACTCCAAACACTTCACACGCGCAAACCCTAAGCAAACCATTGGCACCACTTTTTCCGAGGGTTATATATATGTGTGTGCCTCCCCAATTTAAACTCATTCACACCACCAAAGCCATATTTTCTTCTCACAAGGACTTGTTTTTCTTTTCTCTTTTATCTTTTGTCAACTTAAAACACCAAAAATGCCCCTCATTCCCATGATCATTGGGTGCTCGTGGTACGAAAAATACCTCTATGATGCTGATTATATCTATGATGGATACAATTATGTTATAGTTGCACATTTAGAAGGCGATGGCGACGACGATGACGACGATAATGATGATGGAACATATGATTATGCTCCTGCTGCATGATACTCGTTAAAAGCAAGTTATCTTTTTGCATGATAGGAGTAATGAAATGTAGTATTAGTGGGTAATTGTCGATTAGAAATTATAAACCCTAACTTTTATGAGTTGTGGGTTCTCATGTAGAATAATGAATGTTTTAGAATGCTTTTGATTATGAAATATTAATATATATTATGGGGCTAGTACATCTACATATACTATGATTAAATCGAATATTTCATTTGTGATGTTCTGGTTGGGAGAATTGATTTGCTATAAGGACAAGCTAACTTGCATTCTAATTTAAAACATACAATTTTCTTATCTAACCTGATGATGTTCATATTATAATTATTGAATTTAAGGTACTACACTTTTTATTTGTTAATTCCTAATTTGGCATGGCTCGTGGCTTCATTAACCAATAAAAGTTGATTAACATTGTAATAAGATATTATTGACGTGCAAATGGTCGAGTATACAAGAGCTTCTATAAACGTTTGGAAACTTAATTATGCAACTAATATTCTAAAATATTTCGTACAATTTTCTAATAATAAAACATTAGTAGCTAATGAGTAAGCTCCTCAAAGAAAAGTAAAACCATAATTAATTAATAATTTTTTTTGAAATATCTTTAATTTGATTTTATCATATATAAGTTTAATTAGTACAAAAGTAATACTACTTTACACTTATATCCAAACAAATTAAATCGAGAGAAAATAAGATCTAAACCTTTTATAAATGTGAAAATATTTTGCGAACTCTAAAAAATTATAAAATATATTTTATTCAAATACTCTCTCTATATGTATATATATACATATATATATATATATATATATATATATATATACTTTTGCACGAGTTAATTTATTTTAGACGTGGAGAATCTTGTTGAGGCGTGACTTTGCAGCCAAAGGTACTGAATTATGGTACTAATGAAATTAACTTGTGGAGAGCGCTGATATTTATTTGATCACTTGCAAATGTACTTTATTCATCTTAAAGTTTAAAAAAATTATAAAATAAAATATATTAATTAATTAATTGAATGACATCACCCTTATTATCATTGAATTATGATAATAAAATTTTTGAGACGGTAATATATAATTAGACGTACCTGAATAAGCCCTAAGTGTATGCATGTATATGTGTGAATAAAAAAAAATTGAAAAGAAATAATATTAAAGGGAAAAAAAAGAACTTAGGGACCAGCATGTTTGGCTTGTTTGGACATGTGACATAATGTAGTGACGTATTACATCCCATGTCAAAACTATATATATATGTTGCATGAAATCTTTGTTGGCTTGTTTGAGATGATTTTATATAGTTGTACCAATCAAAAATAGAATATTTGCTTTAATTTATTTGACACTTTGAGGGGAATATTGCCAATTAAATATGCATGCATGCATGCTTGCACAATCAGTCTATATAATATTATTCTATAAAAGTCATATAACCATAGGATATAATTAATTAGAGACAGGATAAGGTAAAATTTTTCTCATATATGTATGTACTATAATCTAACATTTATCCACGTGTAATCTAAAATTCATCACTTAATTAATACTATAATTCAATGGAGATTGCCGATATGTATCTTGACCGCTAGCCTTTGTTTTCCAACATTCTAAAAATTTCTTCATTTAGCACTCAAATTGTTTAAAATCTAATAATTTTTTTATTCCATTTTTCAACTTGATTCTTATCACAAAAGTATTTTAATTTTTAATTTTAGATATTTCTTTAATGAGATTAATGTAGTCGTGTTCCAAGTAAATGACTGCATATAAATAATAAATTTTATTTTATCATTAAAAATTTGCTAAAAAAATAAATGATATTGTGAAATTCATCAACAATAATATTATCATGATGAAGTAATGATTCCTTTATTAGAGTAAGAACATTGTCGAAATGAATTCATTTAATTTATAACCCATTAAACATAGAAGATGCCTTAATGAAATTTTCATGGAGAATTATATTAACAGATATGAGCATTAAAAAAATTAAGTGGAAAATTAAGGATTTGAATCAATATATATCTTATTTTGGTCATGTGATGAGATGTTGGGTGACATATTAGTTTGTGACATTTCCTATGACCAACATAAAAATAGTCCAATTCCTATCGTATTTGGATATTTTTAAATATATATAATGGAGATATTTTGATCTTTTAGTCATTGCATCCATTTCATATAAAGTAATAATAATAAAGAAAGAAAGATGTTGACAAAAGACGCAGTGTCCTTGGAAATAAATAACTAATTAATGATTCTAATTAATTACGTAACGATCATATAAGTACATTACATGATGGTTGAACTTGACAAGCAATCAATGCATTTATGCTCATCTAGCAAGTAGAAAATTAAAGTTTAAGAAGAAATATTCGCTTATAAATTGAAACTTTCAAAAATAGAGAAATTGAATTGATATCAGGAATTAAAACTTAATTTTTTATTAGTCTAACCTTAGGTCACACAAAGATGAATGATATTAATGATTAAAATATTGAGTGATAATACGAAAATTATCATTATAATGGCATGTATTGAAAGATAATAATTTTTATTTTATTACTAATTAAATATGTTAAAGAATAATAATTTTTATTTTACTAAAATTATAGTTTAATATATAGTAATAAGAACTAATAGCTTAAGTTGTAATCATTAACAATTAATAATATATTTCTAGCGATAAAAAAAGTTCTCAATATAATTCTTCATCTATAAAACTTCCGTAGCCACTATATAGATATTACTAAAAGTCAATCATGAAAATTTAAGCATAATTCTTAATACTATATATTAAGTTTGAAGAAAAAAATTAATAATGTTACAAAACAATATTTATCGCTTACAATTAATTTTTTTTTAAAAAAATTTTAAAAAATCCCCAATGCCAACTACTTCTCAAAAACATGTCAGACACGTTGTCTACCACATCGACATCATATCAAAAGATTTTTAATTAAACTTTTAAACATGCCAACCTTATGTTAGATATATATCAACATCGTACATATAAACATCGAGGCATTGTAGAATAACATTTGTATTATATACGTTGCTTTATCGAGGCATTGTAGAATAATATCTGTATTATATATGCTGCTTTATCGAGACATTGTAGAATAACATCTGTATTATATACGCTGCTTTTTCTAGATTTTTAAGTCTATCATGAGGAAAACCCAAACCCCACCACATAATTTCCAAATATTCCTTAACCAAAAAGATACCGCTTTTATTTTTTCCACCCAAAATATATTAGGGGAAAAAATGTGTATAATCTCACATGGCACCCCAATTTCCGACCTGGCTGGAATCAATATGGCGCCACAGACAATCGGCTTGGGGCCTTGTGCATACTCCAAACACTTCACACGCGCAAACCTTAAGCAGACCGTTGGCACCACTTTTTCCTAAGGTTATATATATGTGCTGCCTATGTTTACCATCCCCAATTTAGACCCATTCAAACCACCAAAAGCCATACATATTTTCTTCTCACTAGTACTTCTTTTCTCTTTTCTCTTTTCTCTTTTGACAACTTAAAATACCAAAAATGGCCCTCATCCCTATGGCCAGTGGGTGCTTGTGGTACGGAAAACACCTCTATGATGTGGATTATGTTCATGATGGGTACGATTATGTTACAACTGGACATCTAGAAGGCGATGGTGATGGTGATGGTGATGGCGATGGCGATGGCGATGGCGATGGCGACAACGACGGAACGTATGATTATGCTCCAGCTGCATGAGACTCATTACAAGCAAGTTATCTTTTTGCATGATAGGAGTAATAAAATATAGTATTAGTAGGTAATTGTTGGATAGAAATTATGAACCCTGACTTTTGTGAGTTGTGGGTTCTGATGTAGAACAATGAATGTCTTAGAAGGCTTTTGATTATGAAATATTAATATATATTATGGGGTTTAGCACATTTACGTATATTATGATTAAATTGAATATTTCATTTGTGATATTGTGATATTGTGATTCGGAATTGATTTACTATAAGGACATTAATCCAACTTGCATTCTAATTGAAAACATACAATTTTCTTATCTGATCTGATGGCGTTCATATTGTAATTATTAGAACTTAAGGTACTGCACTTTTTATTTGTTAATTCCTAATTTGGCATGGCTCGCGGCTTCTTGACCCAATAAAAATTGGTTAACATTGTAAGATGATATTATTATGATGAATATATATCACAGCATAATGTGCATATGGTTGAGCTTATACGAAGAGCTTCTATAAACGTTTGAAAACTTAATTATACAACAAATAATCTAAAATATTTCGTACAATTTTCTAATAATAAAACATTGGTAGCTAATGAATAGGTTCCTCAAAGAAAAAGTGAAAAAACCGTAATTAATTAACAAAAAATTTTGAAACTCCTTTAATTTGATTTTATCATAAATAAATTAAAGCGCAAAAGTAATAATACTTTGCACTTATATCCATACAAATTAAATTGAGAGAAAATAAAATCTAAACCTTTATAAATGTGAAAAGATTTTGCGAATTCTAAAAAAAACTATAAAATATATTTTATCCAGATACCCTATATATATATATATATACCGCAAGTCATCAAAATGATGAATTTCTCAAAAATTTTGTACTATGTGTGACTTCCTGCCAAAGGCACTGAATTATGGAAATGAAATTTGTGGAGAATGCTAAACATTTATCTCATTTGCAAATATACCTCACTGATTTCCAAGTTAAAAATAATAATAAAATATTACTAATTAATTGATCGAACACTTCAAGAAAATACCCTTCACTAATGAAAAGTTTGTGACAAAGAGGGTTCTGTCACAATTCGAAAACAATTGTGATGTATTTTTTATGAATTGCTAACGAATTTAAAAAAATAAGCAAAAATATATATTAGTTATGATATTTGTGATGAATATGAAGAATATATATTAGTATGAAGAGTCCGTCATAAATTTTATAACTCTAAATATGATTTTTCGATTCGTGATGAAAATTCTATCATGAAATTAGTTATGTGACGTACTTTATTTTCATCACAAAACTAATAGTGACAAAGCATAAACTAAAGGATTTATAAAATAAGTCCATCACAAATTTAATAAAATCTATCATTCTGTGATGAATTTATTCTATAAATCCATTAGTATATACTTTGTCATTGATTAATTTTGTAACGAAAATATAAAGTGCGTCACAAAGCTAATTTTGTGATAGAATTTTCATCATGGATCAGAGAATCATATTTAGAATTATGAAATTTGTGACAAACTCTTCATATTAGTATATACTTTTCATATTCGTCACAAGTATCATAGTTTTATATATTTTTGCTCTTTTTCTTTAATTTGTTAGTAACCCGTCAAAAATCCATCACAATTGTCTTTCAATTGTGACGGAATCCTCTTTTTTGTTAGTAAAAGAGTGTTTTCTTGTAGTGGAATGAGTTCATTTTTATTACCATTGAATTATGTTAATGAAACTTTTGGAGATGCTAATAGGCGTACCTCAATGAACCTCAAGTGCGAGCACCTGTGTGAATAAAGAAAATCTAAAATGAAATATTATTAAGGGAAAAGAACTTAGAGACCAGCATGTTTGCTTGTTCGGATATGTGACATAATATAGTGACGTATCACATCCCATGTCAAATAATATATGTTGCATGAAATCTTTGTTGGCTTGTTTGAGATGATTTTATATAGTTTTATTAAACAAGAAGAGAATATTTGCTTTAATTTATTTTTTATACTTTAAGGGGACCAATTAAATATGCATGCTCGCGCAATCAATGGCAATTATTCTATAAAATTAAAGTAATATAATCATAGGACATAATTAATTAGAGACGGGATAAAATAAAATTTTTTCATATGTACCATGATGTAACGTTAACCCACATGTAATATAAAAAGCATTCCTTAATTAGTTACCCTTTTCACATTAATAGGCAGCTGTCATTTTGTTCGTTGGAGATTGCTGATGTAAGTTGGCGACCAGACTATGTTTTCTAACATTTCGAAGAGTTTCTTCATTCATATATATATATGTATATATATAATAACATATTAATTCATTTTTTCTACTTGATTCTTATTGCTATTGTACTTTAATTTTTAATTCTAAATATTTCTTTAATGAAATTGTAGTCATGTTCCAAATAAGTGTCTGCATATAAATAACTATTTGTGTTTTATCACTAAAACTTTGATAAAAAAATAAATGATAATATGAAATTTGTCAATAATAATATCTATTAAATGGTAATTATTTTTTTGTTTATGAACTAATAATATATATTAAGTAAAAATAATTTTTTTTATTATAATAATAGGTTCAAAATGATAAGAAATGGTGATATAAGTATATATCATGATAGTCACAAAATGATAATTTTGTGATAAGATTTTACTATCATTATATATAACTAGTTGTTAATTATAGTGACAACTTCAACATAATTCTTATCACTATTAAGTGCGTAAAACTTATTTTTATGATATAACAATTATTTTGTCCTTTTATAATATATATATATATATATATAAGCAATAATTTTGCATCATTATTTAGTATACTATCGTTAGTATTTTTCTTTATAATACATAAATATATTGTTTTTAGTTGCCACATGAGTGGCAAGTAAAAATGGATTAATTTAAGTTTTGAACATGATTATTTTTACATATTTATATCCAACATCTATGATTTGTCCTAATTAATATAAATAATATTCG
>JACGDI010005798.1:20311-35939 GCA_014898725.1 Jacaranda copaia
ATTGTAGCCCTTAAACAGTGAAGAAGATTTTACCATTATAAATAATTTAGTGGTCTAATAACAACTAATAAAATTATAATAAACACAATAATAAATAGACTATTTAAATATATATAAAATAAAAAGGTTAAATATCATAAAATTACAATAAAATTGATATAATAAATGGACCATAAATTTTAAATAAATAGAAAAATCAATAAGCACATTAAATAAAATATTAAAAATAAGTGAATCATTCAAAAAAATTTAAAATTTATTTCCAACAGAAACCACTCCTTCATAATATTTTTATTTTGATTACTTAATAACAATTGCATCTACAGTTTAAATTCTTTAATAATTAGTTCACCAAAAAGCCTAAGGCAACGATGCCCAGTGATATTGGGCCTAAATTCTTTCAAAATATTTTAAAACAAAAAAAAATGGTTTTTATTCAAAAGAGAGGAAAAAGGGGAAAAAATCTTACCAAAAAATGGCTTCTACTTTGAAAGAAGCTTGCAGCGAAGAAGAGACAGTGAGCACTGAAAACGCAATCATGGCGGGAAACAATGAACAACAGGAAACTGAGTGCGCCTTCCAGTGGGATGAAAATTCTCAGCTCTATTACCATGCCAGGTTTTCTTTCTTTTTTTCTTTTTTCTTTTTAAATTTCAAGGATTTGAATTTTATATGCACTAATTTTGAATTTCCCAATCTTCTGATTGTTTCACGATGATCCCACTTGGAAGTAATACTTTTTTTATCTTTGAAACCCATCAATTAATCTAATGTATATGTTGGCAATTCTTTTATGCACGAATCAGGATTTACAATTTTTCTTTTTCAAACTAATAATTTCTAGCTTTCTTGTTTTGATTCAGCACTGGATTTTACCATGACCCACAAGCAGGATGGTATTATAGCAGCCGAGATGGACTTTATTACAAATTTGAAGATGGGAAGTATGTGCTTCTTGAGTCCAATCAGGTATTAGTTTGTATTTATTTTTTTTCCTATTTTTTTCCGTCATGTTTGCATAGAGTTTCAATCTTTGATATAAATTAAGCTGAAGCTAGATTTATAATTTCTTTGTGGAGACTGAAGGTTATAGTTTTTATTGTCTTTATCTCAGGCAGGGGATCAACCCGAAACGCATAATACTAATTGTCTAGGAGAAACATCTGAGGCTCAAATGGAAGGAAAAGAAGTTTCTGTGGAGCATTCCCAAGGTGAACTAGAATTTCTGGATTGTACTATGTTTATTGAAGTAATTTTGCAAGATCATCTCATGTATCGCACCACGTTTTGCCTGCTGCCATTTCACATTTTTTTGAAATTGATTCCTTGTTTTGCCTGCTTTCATTTTGCATTTTTGTGAATTGATTGCTTGTGTTTGACTAATTGATGTCTTCTTTTGTCTGGTTGTAAAAGTTGATTGTTTTGAATGTTTTCTTTTAACTGTTTCAATTATTTTTCATTATTTTCTGTTAGTTCTACTGCTTTTAGGCATGTCGAGAGTTATATTTATCTGTTAGCTATGCATTTCCTGTTTTGTTTCCCATTCATGATATTCTATTCTGTGATTGTATCTAGACAGACTACACGGTGAGTAATAGCAGCAGCCAATCAGAGTATCCACCGCCTCCATCAGAATGGTGTGCTCAGTCTCGATCCATATTTTATCTTATGCCTGACTTATTGTTGAGCACTGTGGATGCCTAAGGCGTAGTTCATATGCAGGCTGGAAGACACGCTTATTGAAATGTATTTATCAGGCTACTCCAATCAAACAACCCATGCTGCTGCTTCTGACACGACAATGCCCGTGGAAACCAATGGCTCTGATAAACAAAACGCACCAGCAGATGGTGAAATTTTTTTTGTGGGTGATTGGACAAGTTCATTGCGATGGATTCTTACAATTTCTTGTTTGTCAATGTGCAGGGGAAGATGATATTGAGGAACTGGAAGAAGGTGAATGGATACCTGATGACCCCGACTTTTGGAGGAATTTGGACAAGAAAATTTTAGATGAAGGTATGTACTATTTGAAATTACTGTCTGTTTTTCTCAATATCCATATGTTCATGGTTAATTGACTATCATGTTCATCTATATTCCCATGAGATTTGTCCTCTTACTCTCAGCTGCCTCATCTCAATCAGACTTGTGAAACTGTAACTTGAGCTATCTTAGGGATCTTATTTGGCTCTATGTATTTTCTCAGCTATCTTTAATGATGAAATTTGAGTAGAAGCATGTGAATGCTCTTTATTTTCCTAGACTTGGCTAAATCCTCCAGTAAGGAAGTGTAGGGAGTGTGAAGATTCTGATGTACCATAACATCATAGTTTGTATTGACATTTGGCAATCATCTGTCAGGTATATCTGAGGAAGAAGAAAATTGGCGAGCTCAATACGGTCAAGTAAGTCAATCAGATGAGGAGTGGATGTCAGGTCTGCAAACTGTGGATTTATGGGATTGGGCTTTGGTTAGAGGGACGAAGAAAGATGGAAAGACAGAGGTGACTAGGCTGGTTGGCAGACTGACGAAGCGCTCTAGCAAGCTTCATCCCTCAGTGCCATCAGGTGGTGGTATATTGAAAACTGCACCAGTATGTGAAATGCACCTTGACCTGGTACGAGTAACATCAGGTTTGGTCATTTTTCCATTCTCTTTTCATTGAATGTACTAAACATGAGTTGCTTAAGTACGTGGTTGGGCAAGAGATAAGCTACTATACCAACTTCTGGAAATAAGTTAACAATTTCTTTTGTTCTTTCCTTAAAAACTTCCACTAAATATAGCTATATATCAATGAACTTATCTGGATGAAATCAGCTTGAGAGATTCATAAAGATTACATTCATGGCCTTTATGTACATTAAGATGTCAATAGATCCCACATTTTACCCACCAAGAGGCTACATAGATTGCTTTCCTTATAGGACAAAGAATAAATCTAAACTGTTAATAAATGATAAGGTGACTATGCAAGAGGCATAGGTGGACTCACAGCAACAAAATACTTAGCTTTTGCCAGTGTGGAACCCTTGTTACTACTGTCTGCCAGTGAATGCAAGATGAAGCTGACGTATAACTTAGGCCATTTAGTGGCTCAAAATAAATATATGTCTACACTTGGAAAAGGTGGTAATTTATGCATTGAAATTGCGTAAGTCTATATTCAAAGAGGGTGATTCCAGAAACCAATTTTTCCGAACGCCTGTTCATACTCTGCTTTCATTTTTATGCAATCTTTGAATAGAAAATTATATAGTTTCCTTTTTTCGATTCTTCTTCAAAATTTATATTTTCTTCTAAGCTACAATGACATACCTAGGTGCAGTGTTCAAGAAATAACGTGACACTGAAAATGTAGAACAGGGGAGAACTGAACTGTTGTATACATGAGATGATGAGGTTGATGAATTTACTAAATGCATTATTCACTTGTGGCTAAAAGACTGGAGGGGTTCAGCCAAAACAGACGAAAGGGTAACGTGCACCTAGCAAGAAGTTTTGAATCCTATGAAAACATCAAAAGTAGATCTAGCAATTACCCAGAGCACAGAGAATTATATATTAATGGACAGTCACGTCATGAATCATACGTTATCAACCTTTATTTGGAATTTGCCTATAAAGTGTAATTTCCTATTTTTGAAAGATAGTAAGTAGAGATATTAATTTAATATTATTTTGATGTTACTATGCTTCATGATTGGCAACACATAATACACATTCTTTCACTCTGACCAAGATACACACAAAGAGACACAAGACTATCAGTTAGTTAAATCTGTTTCTTTTCCTTTCCACAGGCCGGATATATAGATTGAGGATTCCGAGCTTGCAATATTTGTCATCCTTGTCCGCTTATGATGCTTCCAACCCAACTAAAGATTGGGGCTTCCCGCAATTGTCAGTCAAAAATCATACAGAGAAGTTGTCAGTCAAAGATCAGCAGTCAGAATCCCAAAGCTTGGCAGGTCTGGATGTTCAAAAGGACAAATCATTGTCATCAGTGAAGCTTAAGAAGGTAACTAAATAAGCTTTTACACCTTTTTGAGTTCCAGTTGTATCGTCTTGCATGTTCATAGAGTAGTGGTGGTAATTGGTGGACTTCTACCAAGTCCATCCCATATTTTCTATTGTTAATAGCTCTTCCCACTGATGATTTGTCAGCCGACAAGCAAAACATGTATATGTTGTGTGAGCTTGTAGTTCCAACTTTTATGCTTCATTCCACACTCATGCAGAAGTTCAAAGATGTCTGAATCAGAAATATAACTCTTAGCCCTTACATTATCTTCCCTCCTGGTCTTTTTGGTTGGCAATTTTAGGATCATATATACCGGGACAGAGCTGCTGAGAGAAGAGCTCTACATGGTGGCTTTGGTGTGGGTCCAGGACAAAAGAACGAACTTACCGGTCCTGATTCTGCTCCAGCATCTCCTACTTTACAACCCGAAGAGGCAGCTGCCGAGTCATTCAACATTTCATTTGGAGAAGGAAGCTATGCCAGAAAAATTCTAGAAGGCATGGGCTGGAAAGAGGTAACTTTTTGTTTCTGTTTGAAGAACCTTATCATATTGTGTTCCTGTAATGGGAAAATCTTAATTATCTTGATTCGATTTATAAGCCATACCACCCAGCAAGATAAAACTGTTACAGAACACAATAATATGATATAAAATATTGGATATTGTCTGCTTCTTGCAGCGTTGCATTCTGTCTGTTGAAATAGTTATTCGTATATAGTAGTATCATTGTTGTTGCATGAAGTTTTTTATGCTTTTCTTGTACAGGGGGAGGCACTTGGGTGTAGCATGAAGGGCCTTAAAGAACCTTTACAAGCAAGTGGAAATAAGGGAACTGCTGGCTTGGGTTGGGATGATGGCAGGAGAAAGTATAAAAAATCTCATAAGGGTTGAATTTCAAGAAACCACTCAACTGAAGGAAATACTACTATAGAGTATAGGTTCATTGGTATATAGCACTGAAATTCCAGTTGCCTTGGCATACCAGTGAAATATAACTGTTCTTGGTTCTTTTCTTATTTTTTTTCTCTCCTTTCTTTCTAGTGTTTGCAGATGGTGACTTGTGTCGGATGTGTGAACTCGACTCATTTTGCATCCTTAACAAAAGTTTACTCAATCACGTTCATTAGATTCTTCAGCCGGACCAAGTTATCTTGAATTCCTATATGCTATACTCGGCTATGAGGAGATGTCGCCAATCAAATCTTTCACCAAAGAAAAGGATGTCCTAAAATGGAGCACAAATTACAACTCAAAAATCTAGCTTTCAGTTCGCACTTCAGTAGGAGTAACTCCATCATAATTAGCATTGGTATCAGAGGCCAATACAGTCTGCTCCTCTACAATGCTATTCCCTTGCAGCTCCTGCTTTAATCTTCGGATCTCCTCGTCTTTTTCTTCTAGTTTCTCTTGCAAGATAACCACCTGTCATGATTGAGTTCAGGTTGATACATAGGATCAAGCAAAATATTGAATCTACTAATGTCTCTGAGTAGAAATCTATGAATACTTGAAGTCTTAGTTCCGTCCATAATCTTTGAAAATTTAATCTAAAGAAAACAATTAGGTGTTTAACGAACTAATGAAACAGAAAAGTAGAAAATGGGCCAAGAATATAGCATGAGCAGCTTGGCCACTTCGCACCTTAGAATGCACCGTTCCTGTAGAAATAAACATACTTCCAAATTTTCTTAACCCAAAATGGGTGGGGAGAGAAAATGTTACGTTTTTTTAGGGTACTTCCGGCAACAGAAAAAGTGGAAGCTAGGGAGAACCGATAGTGCAATGAGCACACAGCTATACATTAGTGTCCAAAAAGGAAAATAGATTTCTTTCTGAAGGAAGGGAAATCATGATAGGGTAGGGTATACTGAAGGTTGTATGCTGGCTTATCTTGAATTACATGACAATTGAAATCTCAAGGCATGTTTACAATAGAGCCAGTTTAATTATGAAGAAGATTGATTTGGTGCATGTAATTGACAAGGAATTAAAAACTGCAGGTGTTATCTGTTAAGGTTCCAAGGTTTTGTTCATTTACATTTCTATTCCCCAACAGATACTGGGCTTCACCTAAATTCATCCAACAGAGACGCAATTATCATATGCATCATAAACTCAATATAAATCATCTTACGGAGTTCTAAAAAATAGAAACAAGTACCAATTCATTTGATCTATCAACATCACCAGTCAGCTTCTCCATCTGCTTGCATAATCCTGAAGAGACAACAAAATATTAGATAATGGCATAAATCACTAATCCATGAACCGACATAAACCACATGTTTCCTCCTTTTTTAAACCATAAATTTCCTCCCTATTCTAATGCCACAACACAAACAGGAATTAAAATGTTTGCCAACACTTGACACACAAATGGAAGCAGAGATACCCATCAAAACCTCCAGCATAAGTGAGTCATTCATACACATGCATATTAGGGTAGTGTAAACTAAAATATATGTTCACGAAAAAGATACAGAAGCTGGAATATGTCCAAAGGACTATCGGGCTTCCTTTTATCCAAGAAAACTTGTATCTTTAAAATGTTGTCGTAGAATAAATCAAAAATAAAAGATAAGTAAAATGAGAAACCAAAGACATAACAAGCAATGCAACCACATTTCATCCCTACTATGAACCACCAAACCTATCACAACACTACAAAAACGATTGAAAACATGGCTTAAAAACTGACCTTCAAACTGACTTCTGAGTTCCACATTTTGAGATTTTTGCAAAGCAAGTTTCATTGCTAGCTCGTGCATCTAACAGAAACAAGAAAAGAAAAATAAACAACAAAAGCGAGTTCCATCAATATAATAACAATTCAAATTCAAGTGTACAAAGCACAATGGAAAGATGGATAAAACAAATTCATGTAAAAAAATGCATAACCATCTATCTCTTAAGAGTTGAGAGCTTTAAGACACCTTATGAACAGAATAAAGATGTTTAATTTTCTGCTTCCAATTGATCATATAATCAAATGTAAACCCTTTGATTTATAATTCAATAAGAATTGATAAATTATCATCTGATAGAAATAGAATCCTGTACCTTTCCTTCATTAGCTTGGTTGCCAATCTCCTCGTTCTCTTCCTGCAGTGTCCTGCATTTTGCCATCAACATCTTTCCCATTTTACTTTGTGGTGTGAAACTGACTGCAGCTATATTATCTTGCAACTCTTTAACTTTCTTATCCTTCTCTTCTACCAAATTCTGACAAAAGAATAGTTCAAGCCAAAATCAGTTTAAGTATGCGAGAGTATGTGCAACTGTATACATATGGTTGAAGGAAGATTTATCACTGAAGGAAAGTAACATCCAGTATGACAGGACTTGCAGGACAACTTAAAATGGTGAAACCAAGCAACAACTGTACACAACAAGACAAGACACAATGGAAGTCAAACACAAGGCACAGTTAAAAGTCAGTCAGCAAGTTTTCAGCCACAGATTCACGGTTTATGTATTTATATGATGTAAAGCAACATGATTGATTTTGCAAAGAAGGATTAGAAAGCTTTAGAATTCCAGCAGCAGCAGGCGAGATTCAATTATCATCTGCACAGTTGAGACAAGTTAAACTAAGACGTCAAATTTCAAACAAGTATTTTTTCACCAGTGGGTTAACAAAACTAAATGGATAAGTAAATTTATGTCATGGGCCTTTATAGAATTCACATGATCCTAATGTCTCATCCTTACTAGTTGTACTATTCTGAGCAGCATCAAATGATCCTATCTTTCATTAAAAGTAAATTACCCAAAAGTCTCTACCATACAACAGCTCAAACAAAAACTTTTGTTCTTCTCTTTTCTTTTTTTTTGGGGGAGGGGGGTCGGTTGGGGGGGCTAGAATGTGAGCATTATTCAAGAGAATCCTTTCATTAATCAAGCAGTTGCTCTCTGTAGAGGATATTCTAATGCTACACAAGGCGTTCTACTTACTTTTCTGGGCAAAGCATTAGAAGTATTTTAGAATTAAACAAGCTCGATGCCCCTAAGTCACTTTGTTAACAGCTACTAAGAATCATGTATATTCTCGAATGGTATCATCCAACTCCAAACAAGTAAGAGTAATCCAGTTTTTAAGTAATTCAGCTTTAATTGTAAGTACATTTCAAAAAGAGATACCTTCAATCGCGTAAACTCTTCATGGATAGCTGGATCTAGCAGTAATCTCCTCGCCTGTCAGTAATATCACCAAAATTAAAAACTTCCAACAAAGAAAAGAAAAACTAATGATCCAGATGATGATTTACTGGTAAATTTAAATGTTCATATTTTTACCTTTCACATTTTTCATAACTAAGCAATGAAACTAGTTTTCCAGTTTTAAGAACTGAAATAGCCAGGAACCAACCTTTTACAGTTTCAAAATTTTTGCAAGTACCCAAAAAACGAAAACAAATTGTGGGGCACATCTCCCATTTGTAAAAATTTTAAAAACACAGAGAGCAACATGTAAACAATACAGGGGGATCCATCCTTTCCCAATATACCTGCATTGATGGTGGTTTCAGCTGAACTCTCAAATCTCGAACAGCAGACTGTATCAAAGTTTGAAGGAGAGAGAGAGAGAGAGAGAGAGAGAGAGAGAGAGAGAGAGAGAGAGAGAGAGAGAGAGAGAGAGAGAGAGAGAATAAGAATAGGAAAAAAACACAACAGGGAATGAACAACTTAGTTCAAGTTAAAAAATAAAAACTTCTGGCATACTCATACAACAAAAGAAACTGAATCTGGTGCTGAGGCAATTTTATTGGAATGATCTTAACAATCCCAGCAAAAGCCAGGGAAATATTTATGAATCCAACCAAAGTGACAAGGTTGAGATCACATAAACTATCAGCAACTTGCCAGCATTGTTTCTCAACTAATTTGGAACCATCTCCATACCAGGCTGTGATACAAGTTACTATCAACTCCTTTCCAAAAACTATAACAGATTTACAATTATAATGACAACAATAAAGACACTAGTAATCATAGTCATCATCATCAATGGAAAGGAAACAAACAAGTAAAAGCAAGAAACAAGAAGAAGTGAAGGTGATGCAGGGAAGGTTATTCTATGATGTAGAATGGGAAAGGAAACAATCAAGTAAAAGCAAGAAACAAGAAGAAGTGAAGGTGATGCAGGGAAGGTTAATCTATGATGTAGAATGGGAATCCTAACATCATTCACTGCATAACAAGGCTTGGTCTTAAGTTGACTACTCAAGGGCTAACGTTCCATAGGGTGATGGACATGGCATGGTGCTCATATTCCAACAGCTTTTAACTGGTGCTAAGTACACTGGTTTTAAGATGACCATGTTGTGACTTAATGAATATCTCATCTTAGAGAGAAACTTAAGCAAACATGGACTTCAGCTTAAAGTATTAGACAACTATCTGAAATGTATCACACTCTGCAGTTAATGATGCAAGTATAATTAACAAATTCTCACCTTCAACTCAGCTATCTCCTGCTCCCGTTTTGCAAATGTCACAATGAATGCAGCTTCTTTCTTTTTGGCTTTCTCAAGCTAATAACAAAAGAATAAAGCAAAACTTGAATAGATCATCAAGTACAAACTAGCAAATCGAATGGGACTCATATCCAAAGCAAGTACATATTCAAAACATACTTGCTCTCGCAGGGACTCCTCAGAGGACCTCAGGGACTGAAGGTAGCTGACGACGAATTTTGGTTCTAACACATAGGAAAACAACTTCCTTCAAATGAATAAAAATAACTCAAAAAGAACAAGAAAACTTTAATTGCTATAGACCAACTGACAGAACATGGGAAAATGGGATAAAGCCCACTCAAAACAGACCAGGAGTTGCGCCTAGTGGTATAAAGGATTCATTCTGAAAAGATGAACGCCACTTTTGAATCTCGGACTTTGCATCTTCGAGTTTAGTCTGAAGTGAACAACCCGAGATTATAAAACTAATTATTAGTTAAAGATATCCCTGTTAGACAAATCTATATTATCAAAAATAACTCAATATAAGAATTATACGTGCTTGAGTTTTTTGGGCTATAGGCACATCACTTACTAAAGATGAAGCCGCCAAAAAACACTAAGACACTGCAACTAACAGGGAGAGACGGTAGATATTGAAAGATAAGAAAGATAAAAGTTACCTGGCATCTAGAGAGTTCGTCTTGACAGTTCTTGAGACTACAAAAAGCAAGCCAGGGAAAGATACCAATAAGTCATACATAGTCTATGTGAAATACTTAGAAATTGGTTACTTTATCTTTTATAAGTATTTATTATGCATTAAACAGATCCATCAGAGGTTTATTCAGCACGTACTATATCAAAAAAGAGATAACATTGCAATCAACTAAGGAACAATACCTCTCACGAAGAGATAAAATCATCCCAGTTGCCACTCCAGGTGCAGTTTCCTCTACTTTTAGACCCTCAAGTGTCAACAAACAAAAGGAGAGTCATATTTAAAACTTACAGAACCATAGGCAAGCTGAAAACACAAGGCATGTGACTTGAACAAACATGGATAACTGAAAACCAAAATATAAAATGATGCAATGATAATCTATTTCCTTTGTTTTCCTAGCCACTACAGCTGCACCACACAGGGTGCGAGCCACTCATCCTTTATCTCTATTGTTGTGATGCGATTGGAAAAGAGGGTATATGAACAATTTCTACATGTGAATCCTTCAGGGAGATAATAAACTAACGCACACCTCTTACAAAAAATAGCAATAAAATTGGGCTCATCTCACAGGAGAACATAGTGCCCTATAATTGAATTATTTAAGTCCATTTGGTAAACACACAAATAAAGCCCTCAGCCATGAAGAACTGCTTGAAGGTCTTCAATCTTCCTTTTGTCAAAAAATTCTCTAGAGTTTGGTGAAAAAAGTTTGAATAGTATAAAGTGATAATTAAAAAACCAGAAATCTAGTTGGAGAAGCTTAAATTGTTAGCCTCTTGAATTCACAAGCTTTAATATAATTTTATTTCTTAATTCTAATTTACAGGATGAAGTAATACTTTTCCAGTCCTTGGCCTGCACAACCATATACAGATTTTGGTGTAGAGAGAGGGGCCTTGATGCAACACTTAATGCTTCTCAATGTGATGGAAGGTAATTAGTATGAGTCGTGAAATCAGGAGCCTAGATAGAGGGCTAAAACTTAAATCTAACTCGATTTAGGACCCCCAGCCATTAAATGCTTGCATCCTGGATGTGCCATTGTAATTGTCCATTAACAAGCATCCAATATTTGTAGAAAGTATAAAAAGCCTTTGCGTACTCATATGCCTAACAGGCCTGGATCACACTAAAGACACCTAATGCATAGATCCAACTTGTATAATTGCAAAAATTTGAGAAGAAGATAAGGAGAATATCTCAATGTGCCAACTAACATGACTTCAAGCTGAATCCCCCAGAAAAATGAAAGGGAAAGTGTATGCTCAGTATGACAAGAATATATCTTTCACTACCAGCTACCTAACATAACATACATTTTTTAACTCTACAAGTCACCACTAATTAGAACATAAATGATTCCTATTTCAACAATCATATTTACTAGTTCAAAAGCAAATTGCTATTGCACCTTATAAAGCATCACTACTTTCATTCAACATCAGACACAAGGAATCAACCATCCTCTATTCTGAACAAACTCTTCCTTAACAAAATTCATATTTTAGTTTCTAAAGAGGGGGAAAAAAACACACACACACACTCGCACGCACACACATACACACAGAACCAAAAGAACAATCAACTCCACCACTCTCTTTGAGATTTTCATATCCATATTTTAAGAATCGACTTTAAAATTTCTAAATGCAACACACATAATGCTAACCTGGCAAGCAAGCACTATGATTCAAGACTAAAACGATAAAACCCCAGAAAAGAAAGCAGTCCAAGACAGATAGACATGACACATAAAAATTGATGGGGTAAAATTTTTGAACTTCCAAGCAGTAACAAAAGTTAAAGACTTAAAGTTACCTTTTTTGAGCCGAAGATGTCGTCTTCGTCATCGTCAAGATCTTCAAAGTTTCTCTTATTACCTAATAAATAAACCGGCATTCCAGGATAAGAACAATAACAAAAACTAAAATTATTTTAACTAAATTAAAGTAATAATTTGAAGAACCTGAACGCCTTGCAGCATTTCCTCCTCCAAAATCGCCTCCAAAATCATCTTCCTGCAAATTTTCAAGAATTACGGCAAAAAAAAATAACCTTAGAAATGCACAAATATAAATTAAACGCGGGGAATTCCGATTGAACAAAACGGGGGATGTCAAAGGAGCGTACGTCATCGAGATGACCATGTGACGCCATTGGAATTTGAATTCTGAATCGGGGAATGGAATTTGAAACCCTAGTTGAGCGAAATCAGAGAGTTGTAGGATTAAGAGCCGTGGGTAGCGTTCCACAGGAACAAAGCCGATTCAGAATGTTATCATGTGTGGATGGAATATAACTTTACATTGCAACCTACACGTGGCACTCTAGGAATAGAGATCATTGTGCTCATATAGAGAGTATTTCTTTCCTTCCCCTTTTTCTTTTTCCAATTTTTGTTTTTGTTTTTCTTTTTTTCCTACTTAGAACTTTGCATTTGTTTTGAAAATAAATTGGAATTTCAAAATGAGCATGAACATCTCCAAACAAAAAAAGAGCATGAACAAGATTAAGTGGCTATTTGGTTTCATTTCCACACTCATTTTCAGTTTTCAATATTTTTATTTTGGTGAAAATTAATTATGTGATGTAATGTAAAAATAAAAATATGTTTGGATAAAATATTTTGAAATATAATGATTATGTTAGAAATATAATAATTATATTGGTTTTAATAAGTTGTAAGTAGAAAAAAATAGAAATAATGGAATAAAAAAAGAATATATAGGTTATTGGGAGAAAATATATAGGTTATTGCAAAATGTATTTTGAAAATAAAAATAAAAATAATTAAAAAATAATAACTTTTATTTTTGAAATAGTTAAAAATATAGGAAGGTGAATTTAAAATGAAACCGAACAAACCCCTAAGTTTAATATTTTCTTAACAATATTAATCTTCCAGCCCACCTGCACAGAATTGTTTTTCGGCCCTTGATCTTGATCATGGCCCTTTTCACTAAACTTGGGTTAGCCCAATTGCATTTTTGTGAAGGATATGTTAGAACTAGTAATTAGCACATAGGCTTTTGTTTTTTTTTTTAATATACACACATTATGAGTTCATTCGAATCTGACCTCCCAATTATATAGGAGACTTATATTATTTAGACTATAGATCACTCCACTAATTAGCATAGTCTTTCCTAATAATAATTAAGAGAGAGATCTTGGGAAGTTATAGGCTTGTTGTGACTCAAATTATGTTCTAAATAATGTGAGGAATTGCATAACTTGATTTAGTTGAAGTAATATAGAAAACATAACTAGTATTTCAAGTAACTCATTATTCTATATATTTTGTAGAACTCAACATGCATGTCTCGGGGTAATATATGATCATAATTTATCAAAATTAATTGAGAGTACATGTATACATTGAGAGCATGTCTGTTAAATAATTTGGGTGTTTTATTTTATTTTATATTTCATCTCCTATTTTAATTTGATAAATATTTGTCAAGTGTATTAACTATTTCCTAACAAAAATAATTTATTGGCGATGAGATGCATTTGGTATATATTTATCAAGTTGAAATATGAGAAATGTTTGAATACTCGAACCGTTAAGCAAACCAAAAAAATTACTGGTTCAATTGGTGCAAGTGTGGAACAAGATACAAATAAAAGCATAAATTATATTGTTTAAGTTCACAAATTACAAGTTCAAAGATTCAATTTTGGACCTTTTGTGTAAATATTTTGGCACTTATGCTTTGTAACTTGTGTCTTGTTCTTTGTAGTTTGGATTTTAAGTTGAAAAGGAAATAAATCTTTAATTATAACATGACTAAAAGAGAAAAATATAATAAAATAAACTATTTCAATTCAAATAAGCTGTGAGCAATTCGACTGTTTAACTATGAGTTCATATGATTTTATGAGAATAGGATGATTTTTTAAAATTATTGATTTTTACTGAATATCACGAACGATGATTCAATCAATCCGACTATCTAATCTAATTTAATGTTTTAATTAATAAATAAAATATAAAACATAAAATAAGATAAAAAGATCTAAAGTGTCTATTAAATATTCCATTTCAAAACTTTCACACCATGTAATAAAAATACAAAATGTTGGCCAAGATGGTGGTATGTCCTCCTTCTAGCATGCCCTACCTACATATATAAAGCTTGATAGTATCTACTTTTTGTTCAATTCTTTCCCTTGTGCAATGAACATTTCTTTCCTTTTCTTTTTGTAGTAGCTATAGAATTTGCACTTTCTTGTTTGGCGAGATACTTGAGAATTAGATGGAGACAAGAAACCTTTTCTCCATACCCTTTAAACAAATAATATTCAATTAAACAACTTTGCAGCTAATATTTAATGCTATATGATATGGGCATGTTTTGATTTCTTGGTCCAACAATCCAACTTGTCACTTGTTTGATTGTTACCATTATAAATTGGACATGGACCATATGTATTTATATATAGATAGCATTTTATTTTCACTCAAATAATTTATCCAATTCTTTTTTTTTTTATACACATTTACATTGATTATTCAATAGGTTTAAATTCTCGACCTCACACTTTATGTGTGAGATTTATTCCATTAAATCAAAAATCACTCAATAAAATTTTATCCAATTTGAGTACTTGTGATTCGAGAGACGTGTTTGAGACTTTGAGTACCCAGTCTATCATTATTTTAACTTTTAGTTTTTAATATATTCTTAGTGGATTTAATTGAGTAGTGTGATTGAGTCGTGTTTCAGTGGAGATGATGAGAAAAGCGTGTGAACTTGTAATCTTTGTTTTTAAGCCCAAATAAAGCTGATCTATTGGATTGAATAAAATCATCCCCCAAACACATTAAAAAGGAGTTTGTATTGTTTGGCTTAGTTTGCTAAAAATAAGTCACTATAAGAAAATTCACATTTAATAATATTAATATGGTGACATTTTATAATATAATGACACAAAAAGATATTATGGTAATAGTTTTAAAAAATGTCGTTATAATTTAATATTTAATGGCATTTAATTATAAAATGACAAATAAAATAATGACATTTAATTAAAAATGCCAAAATAAATGTATTTTAAAGGCATTTAGCTAGTATCACTAATTCTTTTTAGGAAAATGCCACTAATATATAGTTATAGTGTCATTTGAAGAAAAATCTTATAAAGTATTTACTGGTACTAAGTTAATGGCATTTATAGTATATGACATGCAAAAATAAAATAGTGATAGTCATAAAAAAAAATATCACTGTAAGAAAATATTTAGTGGCATTTGATTATTAAATGACATACCAAAATTGCGGCATTTGATAAAAATACCAATAAAAATATAATTTGAAGGCATATAACTAGTGTCACTAATTTTTTTTAAAAACATGTCACTCATATTTACTTATAGTGCCACCTAAAAAAATGCTACAAAATATTTAGT
>JACGDI010005798.1:36039-54441 GCA_014898725.1 Jacaranda copaia
TCCTTCTGAAACCAAAAATGAAACTACTTCTTTCAATTCGCTCATCACTGCTTCTCAAAACCATATTACTTTTTAACCTTCTAGAACTAAACTAAAGAGAAAGGAGGGATGGATACTGACTAGTACTAGCTTTTCATCCTCAATAAATTCAAGTAAGTATATTAAGATAAAATTTTCATTGTAATTATAGGTATATCACTATTTATCAATAACAATAATCTAAATATTGTCCTTATTTTTATTAAGTTTATAAATATTATGGAAGCGACAAGATAAATTTTTTTGTCACTTAATATATAGATATATAATTTGTCAATTACTATTTAATAACCATTTCTTTTTGGTATACAAATAGAATTAATGCCACCCCATAAGAGACATGCAAACAAATGCATGGCACACACTAAAAGATCAACATAATTCTACACCCTGAAACTTAAAATGAATTCCTATGCATGTGGATTGGGTGAAAATTTTGTTAACCTAATGACATTATTGCCCAATCCTATAATATAATTTAGGCACCCAAAGACTTCAAAATGCCTAATGATATTGCACCCTCCAATCATGATATCTTCCTACATCAGTTTTCAAGACACAAAATTAATACTCATATGCCAAAAGTTTCAACAATATTTCCTTGATTGGCTCTTGCTATAATTACACACACACAAGTGGGTGTGTGCGTGTTTTCGTGACATGTAGACCCACGAAGAGCGCATAGCACGTGAGGCTACCATTTATCAATATGATTTAATTACAATGCAAAAAAATTAGAGACATCAATTACAATTAATTCATAATTTTGACTATAAAATTAATTTATTTAAATTTAGAATCTTTTTTAATTAATTTTTACTATGATTAATTTATAATTAATAATTTTTTTTATTTTTTCTACAAAGAACACTTAACTAATATATTGCACTTGCAATAAATATGATTGTGTATTGATAGTTAATAATATTTTTTATCATTTATTATTTTAAGAAGCTAAATTTATTATGAAAAATCTTTAATTATAATTTATAGTTATAATTACAAGACTAATTTCATAATTTTTTTTAATGAACATATATCTAATTTTTTGACAGCATTAGAATATTTTATTCCTTTAGGTGTGAGCATTATTAAGATTTCCTGTCCTAGCTAGCTAGTAATCATAGCATATTTTTTAATCATGGATATGGGGGGGCAAGAAACTGTGGGTGGGTATGATTTGATGGAAAAGAATGTTATATGCTGTTGGGGATTGAGTTCAATTTTGAAAACTTTGTTGGATTGCATCAATTCAGGTTGGAAACTAATATCTATAAAGGGGGACACACACACACACACACACACACATATATATCAAAATTTACCTACTAATCAGGTCCCTTTATTTCAGCTGGTTATTTTGTTAATTTGCTTTGCTAAATAAAGGCTTTGCTAATAATTGGATTTCTTGGTCCTAAATTGAATGTAAATTGTGGTGGCTTTTTCTTACATTCTTAGTTATCATTTCAAGAATGAAATTTACTCCCTTTTTACAATGATTTTTTTTAGACAATTGTTCTCCCTTAGGTCTAAAATTGAATGTTTGGTTGGTGAAACCATCAGCTTAACTAGTTTGGTAAAGTGTTAATGCTGAGAAACACTTAATATTTAATATCTCCATAATGTTTATTTAAATTAGCACAAATTTTTTTTTTTAAAATAACTAATTGTGAGATTTAAAGTACGAAGCTAAGAGGCCAGGCCATCTTGTTAGACCTAATTGCTATATTATACTTATTGAATGACTAGTCCATCTAAATGTTAAAGCTATTGCAAAGTGATGAAATACAAAGATGAGCATTCATAAAATTATCATCAATCAATTAAGCAGTTTGTATTTATTTTTAATAGAAGTATTTTGAATTACATTTTGGGAGATAATTGCCAACTAATCATAAGTATGGGTGAATTTGTCTTAAAAATAAAGAAAAAAGGAAAAAAGAGCATGACAAATTACTTGAGAGATGAAACCATTTGACTTGATAATATATATATATGTATGTATATATGTCAATTAGATGTTTAAATGTGGGTACTCTATCATGATGATAACTTTTATAATTGACTCTAAACCATATAACTTCTATAACTAAATTAATCAAAGTGACTTAAATTGAGACAGAAAAAAGAAATATAGCAAGTTGTTAACATATTGGAAGAAGAGCTTAATAACTTTGATTGATTAATTGGGTAGCTGATTATGATAGTGCTTATGACTAAGCTTTTTGTATAACCTTCCTTGTGTCACTTGCCTCTAATTGATGTGATTTGTCGACATATTAGTGGGCTATAATTGAACCTTATAAGTTAATCTATTCTCCAAAAGGTGAGTGGAGAGAAGAAATTGATTGGAGAAGGAGGTTAGAGGGATGCAATCTTGAATTTCCAATGTGAAAATGCTCCTCCCACTTTCACACTTATATAGTTGGTCAACAATCTTGAAAAAAATTTAAAAACAAGAAAACAAATTGCTTTTATATAGTAATTGTAGAACAAAGTAAGGAAAAAGTTATTTCCACTATTCCCATGGCTTTTTTTTAATTTATTTTAGTTATTCTCGCATAAATTTATATTGAAATATAGTCTAATTTTGCAGCATTCATTTATTTTTTTTTCACTCAAAAACTATTCGTTTCGTAATTTGGTGAAGATACAGCACAAATAGTATCAATATTACCAAAATACGTATATACAAGCTTTTAGTTTCGTTGTATATATAAATTTTTATGTATTATTAACTTAAACATCATATTTCATTATATACTTCCTGAAATTAACACTAGAAAACAAATTTAATTTTATACCGACTCATCAACAAACTGTTGAATGAAAAGAACCTAACTTATTTTAGGGGATACATTGTTTATCTTCTTTGTATTTTTATCTCAATTTCCTCAATGTTTATACAAACGCAATACATATTTCTTTCAACCCAACCCCCACATTTTAATCACATTCCATTTTCCCATGTTTATGGGCACACAAAATTGCAATGTTGTACAATGAGAAAAAAGAAGAAGAAGAATACATACAAAATAATACAATAAATAAATAAAAGATGAGAAAAAAAGGAAGCAAAAAAGCAAGAAGATCACGTGTGAAACTACTGCATGAGAAGTGCTTGTAAATATAGCAACAGAGTGATGAAGTATGCGTAGCAAATGGGGGACTGATGGGTCCAGTTTGCATTACCCATTGTTGAGGAGTCAAATTCAATGTCCTTCTACGGCCCTTCAAACCTCCAACATTGGATATCATTTTTCCTAAAGTTGAAAGAAAAAAAAGGGAGATGTTTGAAACAAAAGTGCCCCAGAGGTTTTGATGGGTTCTTTCTTGCACGCACGCAATAAAAGTACTTGTCCATTACAAGCTATCCACAATACATTATGACAACATATTCCACACGAAATACTATTTCAAATTCAATTTTTAAAATTATAAACAATTTAGCCATTCTTTTTTTCTTATTTTACTATAAAGTATTCTTACTTTAAGTGTGCAATTTATTTCATATATGATTATGTTCTTACACTATAGGAAAAACGCAATATTAATGACAAAAAAACAAGTGACAATGTGAATATTGCCACTACTAATTAATTATATATTAAGTAAATACGACTTTTATAATTTCAATAATGACACTTTGTAAGAGATAATAATTTTTCACTTTGTTACAATATAACCTAATAGTAAAAAGAATCAATATTTTGAAACTGTCACTATTAACAATTAGTGATAATAAAAATTGTCACATTATAATGATAATTATTGTCATTAATTTTTTTTTTGTCACTAATGATTAATAGTAGCAATTTAAATACAATTTTTATTACTATTAAGTTTGTTGAAATTATTATTATGATAAACTAAAATATTTTATGACGTAATATATATATATATATAATCAACAAAAACTTTTGTATTGTGACCAATTATTTTGTCACTAATTTTTCTTTTTCTTGTAATATTACTTTCTTGCTTTTTTATGGGGGATCAAGTTTATTTCTTTGTATGCAATCTTATTCCACTTTTTTGGGGTTTCTTTATATTGTTTATATTGATTTGTATATTTTAAATATTTCTTGTTTCTATGTATAAAATGGGATAAAGTATTGTCATTTTTTTTCCATAATTTTCTTTACTCTATAATATCCTTCACAAGTGACCATAAACTTTTATTGGCCCTTTTTCTGCATGTATTTTTTGACTTAAGGACCAACGATAATTATGGGCTATCTAGATGAACACGTGTGAGAGGTGAGTGTGTGAGCCACTCACTCCCCTTGCTTTTATCATATCATTCTTGTCAATTTACAGACAATTTCATTAACCACTTGAGTAAAAGTGGAAACAAAAGGATAAAAAGTCCATAAAATGATAATGGGGAGACTATATTACCCTTTTTCCTTTTCCTACTTAGTTTGGCTTTCAAGTTACTAAAAGTTAAAAGTATTTGTGTATATAGGAAATATTTTTTTTAGCTGGTTAAGTGTGAAAACAAGAAAAGAAAAATTGTAATGATATATGGAAATAATCGGTCTTTTCGAGAGAAATTTTATGTATTTTTTAGAAAGAAAAATTGTGATATTTATATATACTATGCAAAAAAAAAAAAAAAATCTAAACTTTAGGGTGATAAAAGGGCAAAAGTGTACCATTCCAGCCTTCACTGTTATCTTCCCCTTCTTTGTATTGTAATTTACCAAACATTATTCATAGTATTTTTCAAAAAAAAAAATTCTTTTATTTTGAAATAATTATATATTTCTTTGTTATGATATAACATCAAATTTCGTAATCTTTAGATTAACTTATCATATTGAGTATATAATAATTTTTTGATTTTATGAAACTTTTGAGGACTTCACATTGGTTATTTTTTATTTAACAATATTATTCAATTATTTTTTTCTGATACTATTCCTTTCTTTGGTAAAAAGGTAGTATAAAGGATCTCACTAGTTAACCAAGCAATCCAACCATGACCAAATGCCAAATGTAGGATAAAAAGTATATAAAAAGAAATAGTAATATAATACTATATGTGTAAATGGTCAATTCTGACCTTGCAGCTTACACCAAAACCTTGAACAGGAAAAATTGCGACCTGAAACAATAATCCCAACAGCCCACCAAAAGAAGAAAAGGCATCTACTATGGGGAGACAACAATAATTCGCAGTAGAAAACTGACCACAACAGTGGAAACTTCACAATTACATGCTCCAAAATATCATCAATCTAAGCTAGTCAAATGGGCCACCTTAAAACACTGTGGTCCTATCTACAATTCTCCTCCTAACCTAAGCATCACAAAAAAAAAGTTTCAAGAATGTTATTAATTGGTTCTCATTAATCTCCTCTACAACATCGATCAGACCAGATCAAACGTACATCACACGTTTGCACCTTACTCTGTGTGTGTGTGTGTGTGAGAGAGAGAGAGAGAGAGAGATTTTTCGGATAGATTGCTGACGTGGAGTTGTGCATGGAATATTGCCACAAAGTTGATGTCTTTTATATGTGTTTGGTTTTCCACATTGTTGTTTAAGGTTGTAAGTCTAAGTCCCCTCATGAAGGCAACACTGAAATACTTGACAGGAACTGCTGGCCCAAGTGGCTATGGCTCAAAAACAACTGCAGAGAAAGTTGCTGAAGATTGCTTGTGTTCCATGCGAGCATCTCACCTCACTGCAATAGTCACTGGTGAGCTTTTTTACACGCATAACACACTGAACTATGTGTCATTTTGCTTGAGTTTGTGGAAATTAAGCAAAAGGGCTAAAGAAAGGTGGCTTAAATTCTTTTTTCTTGTGATTTTTTGAACACCATCTTGATTTTGTTGCAAGAATGCAATTGAATCTCAAGATTCAAGAGCTTCTTCCCCAATCTATAATGAAAGTGCTACTGATGGTATAGAACTAGAATTCGTCCAAGTTTTTTAAGAAGTTATATCCATTTTATGATAAATTTGGATGAATTTTTCGTGCTTGTTCTTGAAACTTTGAGATGCAAGAACTTCTTCTCTAATCTATAAAGATTCTTAGTATTTCTAGTGAGTGTCTAGAAATGTTTATCAAGTCTTTCAAGAAGTTATATCCATTTTATAGGGATCCCAAAGATCATTTTGGATTGTATTTCCGTGCTTGTCCTTAGAAATAGTGGGTTGGTTTTAGCAAGATATTTGTTTTTCTCTATAGTCAGGAAGTTTTTCTTGATCATCTTTAGTTCATGACTTAGAAGTGACCATATACACCAACATAAACAAATCAATTACGATCAAAAAAGAAAGATAAAATTGTTACAAATTTTGAAGATCATAGAAACCATTGAAATTTTGGATTATAAGTCTCTTTTTTGTATGATAAAAAGGCGCGACATCGGGGATTGGTGCTGAGACTGCAAGAGTGCTGGCCAAGAGGGGTGTGAGAGTAGTAATTCCAGCAAGGGATTTGAGGAAAGCAGAAAAAGTGAAGCAAAGTATACAAAAAGAGAGCCCACAAGCTGAGATAATCATATTAGAGATAGACTTGAGCTCATTCGCCTCAATCCAGAGATTTTGTTCTGAGTTCTTATCTTTAGGATTGCCTCTTCATATCCTCATGTATGTATTCCTTCTTTGTTTTACTTTTGTTGTAGCCTCTTCTTTGAAATAGAAAAGGTTGTAATGAAACTGATGGGAGATATCAAATTGACACAATCTGTGCAGAAACAATGCTGGCAAGTATTCACAGAAGTTGGAGTTTTCGGAGGACAAAATTGAGCTGACTTTTGCTACAAATTACTTAGGTAATATTGTCTTGATCAATACCTTGAAGCCCTTAGTTTTAATTATGAGAAAAAAGAACAAGAATTCCTTAGTGTAAGTAAAAAATGGAGCTAAATTAGGACAAGGGAGTTGACCCTTTTTTCTCTTTGTTTTGTTCTGGAAGGTCATTTTCTGTTGACAGAAATGCTGCTGGGGAAGATAGTGGAGACAGCATCAGAAACCTGCATTGAGGGGAGAATAGTGAATGTTTCTTCTGTTATTCACAGTTGGGTGAATAGCAAAAACTTTTGCTTCAATAAATTGCTTAGCCCAAAAAGGTAAGAGAACCCCATCTTATTCATTTTTTCATCATGCAAAAGAAATACGGTCTCTTATAATTAGTTCAAGTAAAAAGAAGAAAGAATCAAGCACGGCATGCGGAAGGTGTTTACAGGAGCTTTTGCTTTTGTATAAGTACAAAGTTGTAGGTAAAACTGAAAACATTTGAGAATAACAGTGAAAAGCACTAGGAGACTATAGAAGTTAAGTGAACGTTGCTGTTAACTTTTAATGCCTTCTTTCTTAAATTCAGAAAATTCAAAGTAGAAGCATCACTTCTCAGTCACTAGCTCTAAAACAGCTAAAATTCAATTAGAAGTTCAAAAAAAAATAAGGGAATCATCAAATTTCAGACACTAGCTACAAAACAGCTAAAATTCAGCTAACGGTTAAAAATACTGAAAGAGTTTTTCGTCTACTTAATGATATTTCTTAGCTGCTCAAAAACTTCATATTTGGATTGAAAACATATACTTCTGTTCATGCAGTTATAACGGCACCAGGGCTTATGCTCAATCAAAACTAGCCAACATACTGCATGCCAAGGAACTTGCAAGACAGCTTAAGGTAAAACAAAAATGGATTATTATTTTTGTATTCAAAACTCAAATTTGGTTTAAGCCAACCTCAAAAGAGGCAAAAGGGACCAAGAGAATTTTGTCTGACCATAATGTTTTCTGGGAATCTCAAACAGGCAAGAAGAGCAAATGTAACTATCAATGCTGTGCATCCAGGATTAGTCAAGACTGGGATTATCAGGGATTACAGAGGCTTTATCACAGGCATGCGTTATCTTCTTTTTGGAAGCCACTTTTTTGTTGGGTTTTTGCTTTTGACTTTCTTGCAAATAATCCAAGAAAAAGATAACTAAATTCCGCTGCCTTATTGGAAAATTTTCAGATTCTCTATATTTTATGGCGTCCAAGTTGCTCAAGTCTACATCCCAGGTTTGTCCATGCTTCCTTGTTTTCCTCGTTTCAGCTCAAGATTCATTTTGACCAGCGTGAGTGTTTGTAAGAACTTTTCCTTCTAAAAAAATTAAAAAAGAAAAAGTGGTAGATAAAATTATCGAAAAAGTTATAATAAAAGTTGAGAGTATTTAAAAACAATAGATATAAGTATCGACAAGTTGCAAAACTTCAATGAAAGTTGCTTTTATCTTCTAATTTTTTTTATCAGTATTTTTTTTAGAAATAAAGAGTGAAATCATCAATAATCACATTCAAACACTTCAAAATAGTTAAAAACTAAAAATTAAAAACTATTTTTCTTAAATTCTTGCAAACAATTCCATAAAAAAGCTGCCTTGTGTGCTGGAAAAGTAGCCTCCTCGCTTCCGTCACTTGGAACATCAGGCCCTGCTGTGAAAACTTTTACCACCTATCACTTTTCTTTGCCCCACGCAGCTACATGCTGCATGCAACACCTTACCCTCTCAAACTATGAAATTATACGGTTTGCCCCCTCAAACTACAAAACATTGTCCATTTTTCTAATGTTACCCATTTTGGCAAAATATTTGAGAAAATATTAAAACTTTAAACTTGTTAGAACAACTAAGTTAAACTAAATCAACTATAATTTTGCCAAAATTAAATTTTATACTTATATTTCTATTTGACGTTAGATTTATTCAATAAATCAATTTCATCCTAGCTATCATGATATAATAGTTGAGTAGTTAAAATCTTGCTAATCTCTTCAAACTGGGTTGGCATCAATTTCATACATAATTTTGCAACTTGTTGAGCCCGTTCAAGAAGAAACAGCATATAGCACATATTTCATTATTCACTCCTCTTCTATGATTCAAAGTACTTTTTTCCTACTTGATTCATGTCATTTTTGTATTTTCAGAATTGAAAATAGAATCTATTCATTGAAAAATATTGATTCATGTACATTTCTTATGTATCCATAAATACTATATTAGATCAATTTATATCCATCGACGGCCTAATTATGTTGTTGCTCGCAAATACCTCTAACTTTCATTTTAGATCTTCTAAATCATTTTTGTAGAAGATCCGGACCCATTTTCTTTCTGCCTCTCTTAGATAAGCAGATTCATTCTCTTCATTTGTGGTTTTGATATGGGCAGGGCGCTGCAACGACGTGTTACGTTGCATTAAGCCCACAGACGGGCGGGATCAGCGGGAAGTACTTTGCGGACTGTAACGAGACTCACTGCTCAGCACTGGCAAGTGAAGGCGCTGAAGCCCGTAAACTATGGAAGCAAACCCGTGCACTGATACACAGGCGATTCCTTATGGCAGTAGGCCAAAATGTTGAGGGCTCTGCTGCAAATTAAAAAAGATAGGTAGGTAGTTTTTAGGCATGTAAATAATACAACCAAGGCACAGATGAGGACAATCACAGAAGTTGTCTATTCACTGTTCTTAGTCTTAGATTAAATTCCATGTTTAGTGGTAATAGGAATATGTCAATGCTGAATAACAAGAATCAACCATTTTTTTCCACATATTGATTGCATTTCTGCTTCCCAGAAGTGTTTGCAAGAAGAGTTGAAGGTTCTTATTTTTTTCACTTTTCACTTTTCACTTTTCACTTTTCACTTTTCTACCTGCTTCTGTGTAGAAACTAGAAGCATATGATGAGCTTTTTCCAACTTCTAATTCTTTATTAAATAGTTATAAATTATTTTTGACAGCTATGTCCTTAATAATTTTATAAGACCTTAAACTAAAAAGTAATTTAGTATTTTCTCAAATAAATTCAACTATGAGTTATTTTTCACTAAACACTCTTATTCCACATTTTTACTAACCTTATCAATAACAATACCTTCTCCACTTTTGCTAACAGACATTTTCTCACATTTTCTAAAATTAATCACTTTTAGAGAATACAAGCTCATGCAATGACCATCACTAATGATTTGACTATCATATTTGTAGCTTTGAAATATTTTAGCCCGCTCCTGAACATACCAAAGAAGTTGTACAATTTAACAAGACTATTATAACATATATACTCATATGTGAGGCTAACTCTTCTATTTTGATTCATAATTTTCATGATTTTTCTTGACTGCATGATTCATCTTAGACAAAGATCAAACTTCTGAAAATTGTTAATAATTTTTTGTGAGTAGTCTTATTAATAATCAAACTTTTAACTCCTCATGAATTTTTATCAAACTCATATTTATCTTTATAAAAATTTAGTTCAAACTTCTCCAACCCACTCTCATTAATGAACTTCTAACGTGTACAAAAGAGTGTCGTTCATTCAAAATAGCTCTACCTCTGTATTTGTCTTCGAGAAGCTGAATTTCTCAAAACTCCATAAACATGCCATCCACCTCAGAGCAAAACATGAAGCAAGTGCAGCTCAAACTGTTGACACTAGGAGATTCCCCAACAACTGCATCACAAGAAACCCTAATACTTCAATATACTATCAGCCATCTCTTAATGGCAGATGGCAGCCACAATTTAGCCCTTAATCCCAGAAACTAAAAAACCATGGTATCATCAAAATATAAAAGATGCATTACTACAGTTTATTCCACATTACATGAGATATTAATATATTTTAGCAAAAGCCAATACAATTAATAAGAGAAAAGTCATCTTAATTACATCAATATATTAAAGGCAAGTATAGTTCTTCAACAATTCAACACAAGTTAACCAAATGCTACTCAACTATGGCAACTGAGGTCTTTACAATGATTGATTACTTAAACTCATTAGCCACCGTCTGTAAAGGAGCTTGGCCACCCCAATGCTTGTACAAAACTGATAATAGAGTGAGCAGGTGAGTCAATCTGATTTGGGATCATCTTCAATTCCTACCCTGCAAAGATTCGCAATTCCACTTAGAAAGACAAAGGCATAAGTGCATTAATATCAACATGTGTGGAGGTCTCTGAATTTGTAAGAGTACAGTTAGTCTGCAGGTAACTTAGTGGCAACTTAGAAGCTTTTTTCATACTTCTTGTTATTTTTCTAATCCTAGAAAAAGCATACGAAAACATGCAAATCAGAAAAGAAGACAAGCCTCAAGCTCAGATTTGCAGCACGTAATACACCTGACACATACTTAGATATTAAAACATTTATTTTTGGCATGGAATATAAAGATACCTCCTATCTCTGAGAGAAATCATTGTATTTTAGGAACTCAAATATGAGTTAACCATTCTTGTCCTATTTATGTTAATAAAACTCACCTTCAAACGCAAGGAACGACGAAGAGAAGAAGCTGATCCAGGAGAATGAATTGCGTGTCCTTTGCCAATTTTTCTTGATATGTTGTTAGATTCAGCAAATTGAAGTCCATTTTCCTTGAGCGGAGATTCATGTCTGTGATCAGTTGACTCTGAAGCTACTGGGGCAGAAACAGAAATTATTGAAGAGTCTGGACCAAGAGACAAGCCTTGCAGAGAAATTCCCGAATTTTCATTAGATATTGTCTTAGAAAGATGACTTGGAGAAAATAAAGAGCTCACAAAACATCATTCCTTTCCACTGTAGTGAAGGCATATAGTGAGTCAGTTGTAGATTATTTAACACATAGCCATGCTAGACAGGAGATACATGCAACACAAGGCCATACCACGCGCTGCAGCTTCTTGAAATTTCTGTCTCATGGCTCTGACAAATTTGAATAGTCCATTGCTTTTATTTAACTCATTAACCATCTCTTTTGTGTTGCTCAGATGTGGATCACAGTCAAGCACTAAAAAGAAAAATCAAGAAGGGGAAAATGATATAATTTTCCTCAATAGAATAAAATTCAACCAAATGCGTTTTACTTACAAGTGTATATCTCATTCTCATGACGAACGATAAAAGAGTACTCCTCATTAGGGTTGTCTGGACTTATGTTGGTAAATATGAATTTTACACCTTCAGGATAGAAATAAAGTAAGAAATGTCATCATGATCGAAATGATATATAAAAGTTTGCAGCAAGTCCCAGGAGTTACGCACCATGACCACATTCAATATGGAAACCAAGGAACCTGTTATACCATGAAATAGCCTCTTCAATTTGTTCTCTATGTTCTGTGTTCTGATTATAATTTTCTTTGCAAGCCGTCAAGGCTACTCTCCAAAAAGAAAACAGGTAAAGGAATCAGCATCAAATGAGGGTGTAAGTTAAAATCAAGAACATTGATATCAAATACTAATATTTAGAGGACAACAATGAAGAAAATCGAAAGCTAATAAATAAAAGTATAGACATATATACAAATTTCCTGCTATACATTAATCTATAAATATGCGCTAAAATCTTAACATTATGGAAGAGACATTGTCATCGAAATTAAAAGTGGGGCAATTTGAGGCATTCCATTTTTGTTTATTCTTCATAACGTAGAAGAAAGATATAAAATGGGAGCAGTTATGTTCCAATTCAGCCTAATAACTTTATCATATTATTTCAGTAAGCCTATACACAAGAAGCATATTTTGTATTTCCAGATGCCTGAATAATTCAGTATTCAGAGTATATCGGTTTTCGGTATCCTAATTTATACATTCTTCAGTCTATTAGTTTTCTTGTCTTCTCTTGCCGATTTCAGACATAGTGTAAAGTTTTTATGATCTTCTTAGCTAAAAGGTGTACTTTGTTAGCATAATAGCACTCACTAGTTCTTGAAGTAAACAATTGCAGTCAGAATATTTGAGAACTCATTCACCTTCGGACTGTCGAGATATTATAGCAGCATATTCATCTTTTCTTTCCCTCTGATCTTCCACAATTCCTTTTAATTCTTCGACTCTAGCTTTCATAACAGATATAGACTCCATCATTGTCATCCGCTTTGCCTCTTTGCGAGTCTTCACTAAAATCCAGACGAGAGAAGAAAATTCGCTCAAACAATTTGACAGATAAAAGTATTAAATTGTCAATACAAACAATATATAAGCATGCATTAGTAAGAAACATTCATTGTTGATGTAGTTAAAATGGATTTTATAGATGGGGAAATTGTCAAAGATGCATGTTGCTTCCTTGAATGTCTGTATTATGGCAAATAATTGCTGTTATTTCTTATTTTGGTTGGACTTCTAGTGTGAATATTACATACTCTTTCAAGTTCATTATTATGTAAAGTTCAAGTTACATTATTTTTTACTATAGATGCTCGAATTACTTTTATGATGAGGTTTCATTTTTCACTCATTTGCTGATAAGATACCCACTGTAAGTGCTATAGATTTCATGGGGATTTGTAATTCCATGTATGACTGTCCATTAAACAAAACTATTTTTTTGCTTGTTGAGATCCTTGAATGTGGAATCTACTACTCATACTGCTAGATATGCTGAGTGTAGGATTTAAAACTGAAACACTTACAGGCTGTTTGTTTTCATTTTCAAGGCCCATTTTCATTTTCATCCGGGAATGGAAATTGAAAACAAATACTTTCTCACAAATTTTTTTAGAAAAAGTACACATTTTCTTCTCAAAACCCTTTCTAAACCTACCCTATCATCCTATTACACATCAATCAAATTCAAATTTAATTTGACATAAAGTAACCACTATTATTTTTAAATTAACAAAATATACATATATTTTAAAAAATTAAATCTTTTTAAACATAAAAAAATATAAATTAATCTATTTTTCAATCCTATAACCTATTCTAATCATTAATTTCGAACATTTCATCCAAATACACCTCAATTTCTATTTTCATTTCATAACTAACTTTCCAACTTTTAGAAATGGATGGAAATGGAAATGGCCTTTGGAAATACAACCAAATGGGCTGTTAAAAATTAAAATTATTATTCAATTCAAGAACATGGCACCTCAATGGAACATTAGCTTGACAAAGACAAAGTCTACTTTGTGTATCTAAAGAACATTAAAAGAACATGATTGCTTTACTGAAGTGAGCAGCTCTTTTATGCAGGTTGAATGGAGAAATTAAGACGACCTTGCAGAACATAGCCTAGCAACTCAATCACAGAGTCAGATGCATGATTGCTTAGCACGAGAAGTGGAACAAAAAGAATATTACTCATATTGATATTTCTGTTTCATCAAAAAAAATTTAATTCTTAATTAATATTAGTCGTTCCCCATTCACCATACCTAACCTCCTCTAAAAGGAATCAATAAACAAATAAAGATATATGCTGTAAATTCTTATCCAAGACTTGTATCATCTGATGATGCCATGTAAATTGCTAAAAATGTGGAATGTAAGGCTTCAATAATGAAAAGTTTCATAAAGGGATTGGAGTCGACTATAGTGAAACAAAAATATCTTTCTAAATAGAATAAATTAGGATTATTATATCTCCAGTTATAAATATTGAAGTAATTTTGTACATTTTCCCTAATTTCATCCATACAAGAAACATTTCAAAACGCACATGCTATTTTGAAAAGAATAGGCTTGAAATTATTTGAAGAATTTCTTATGCAAAGGAAGACATTATTTCTTGACCTTTCCAAAAGCTTCTTCCACTTTGTGGTGACATAACATGTGTAATGATTCCACCATTCTAATAACTCATAAATTAAAGAAAAAAGACATTCCAAATACCCACAGCCAAATCTCATAGCTTTTTCCATTGTCCTGATTATGGATTTCCTACCCCAATAAACAATTATGATTTTCCTTTTTCTGTAAAGAAGTTATATTTTGTTGCTTAATTACTAGGAAAACAAACAATCATGTTATCACAATATTTTTTTCCTTTTCTACTTCTTCCAAGTGACAGATAAAAAACTATCAATTAAATATACAATAAAAGAACCTTTCTCTTCCAATTCGTAAGATGCAATTAGTGCTCTTTGGTCGAAAAGAATTAATTTAGAGCAGTTCTTTTTGTAGGATTACCAAGCACATTCAAATTTGGAAGGAGGCATACAGTTGTAGTAAGCAATAAACAGAAGACCATGTTCACTCTTCTGCATAACAAGAATGATGCTGTTCAATCACATTGCAGAAATTCATGTCCAAAATGGAATCACAGCTTAACAAATGTGCCCCCAAACCACCCCCACCCCAACACAAAAAAAAGGTTCCCCTCTCCCGAACCGAATAGAGAAAAAGAAAGCAATACCTGCAAGAGCCTTCACCAGAGAATCCTCGGCTTCCCTTAATTCACCTTTAAGCTTTCCCAATTTCTCTGCCAAAGGGGGAAAAATCAACGAAATTCAAGAATATTCACGACCCTAAACTTCATAACCTCGTAAAAAATCGTTAGTTTTGGCTTTAGCTTGCCGGAGAAAAAGAAAAAGAAAAAGAAAAAGAACCCTCTCGAATTAAACCCTAAACTTCGATTTAAACTAAAACTTGGAAAAAGTAAAGAAGGACCAGAAGGGCTTGCCTTGGAGCTGAATGGTTCGTTGAGCGTCGGACTTCACAGAATCGAAAAGATTCCGATAAGCGGTATGCAAAGAGTCGATTCTGTGCTGCTGAATGGGGATTTCTCGTTCACATACTAACCGCGTTTCCGCCATTCGCGTCAGCACTCTGCTTTGCCCTGAGCCCTGCATTTGTGTATGTGGGAAAGTCTATATGTGTGAAAAAAAGAGGGCTTGGATTCGGAAGAGAGACTGTTTAGCCCGCCATTTTCTTTTCTTTGTTTTTGAATCTTACTGAAAGCAGACTCCCCAGGCAATCTGGAATTTCAGTAAACAATTGGGGCAAACGGATAATTGACAACTGATTAAAGTAGGGATGACAATTGCCACATGGCCCACACATGAAGCATGAAATTATGAATTTGATTATTTGTAAATTGTGAAAATATTTTTTTAATTTTTTAAATAAAAACAAACAACTATCATATTTTTTAATTTTACTATCCAAAATAAATTTAAAACTAACAAAAATATTCTCTCCATTTATTTTCTCCTCATTCACTAATATGTTACCCTTTTACTTTTTTATCACCCCACCCAATCTACATATACACATACATCAATAGCTTTAAAATATACATTTGACCACCTAATAAATATATAAAATTAAAAATGAATTGTATTTGAAAAATATATGGCTTGATCTTGTGCATTTCTGGTGAATTGTTGAATATATTTTGGGAGAATGGATTTTTGGAAGAAAATTTAAAGAATGTGCAAATTGTTTCTTGTTGTTTTAGAAAAATATAAAAAATAATTTAAAAATGAGTTGTTTATTTATTTATGTTTTGAGGAGAGATAAACTTCACTATTGATATCAAATAAATTATTTTTTTATTGGGTTTGTAGGGTGAATGGTGTGTGTGTATAATTTGTAATGATTAATTAGGGTGTTTTGTAAATAAATCGTGAGGATTTTTTTGGTAGTAAAATGTTATATTATGGAACAAAGATTGAAAATCGTGTATACATTTTGCACTTGTCCTGGGAATTGGAAAATGCTTGGGACACACCAGGAGAACAAAGCCATAGTATTTTTATATTGAAAATCATACAAATGTGAGTAGGAGAAAATAAAAAGTGAAAATGAAGAAAGAGTATAATAATGTGTTTGGAAAAATGTGTTGAAAATAAAAATACCTATGAAAATATGAGAAATGTTGATAGCTTTCTGTTTTCATTTGCAAAAAAAAAATAAAAATAGGCTTTGAAAACTAAACAAAATGGGCATTTGTTAACGTGACATCATGTCTCTTTTTACATTACAAACAAACAAACAAACAAATAAATAATTTTCTTTCAATTTATGTTTTGCCTACAACTCAAAACATAAATAAATAGCCATCATAGTTTTCAATCCCACTTCTCAAATGATAAAATATTTTGATAAATACTCTAATTCATAAACAAACAAGCTCTATGAATTTGAGTCTAGCATACTAAGGACATCCGTTTGTATGAATAAAAACCATAAAAGGGATGGCAATGATTTTTCAAAATTTTTGTGAACCTAAGCATCTTTGTGTACAAAAAGAAAACCAAAAGATAAGGTAATGTTTGGATATGTTTTTTATTTGATTTTATTGTGTGTTTTGAGAGAATGAAAAATGAATAAATTGTGGGAGAATGAAAAATGAATGAATTGGGGAATGTGATTTATATTTGGTTATTGTTTTTAAAAATAGTAAAAAATAAGGTTTGAGAGTTTTGATGTATTTGAATACGTTTTTTAAGGAACATTTTTTACTGTAAATATTACATCATTACTTTTGTATTGGTATTTGGAGGTGAAAATTGATATTAAAGAATTTTTTTAATTGTAAAGATATTAATAAAAAATGTTGTGTATATATGTATGTATATTTATTGAAGAGATATGATTATGATGTAAATTTGTAATGATTAAGTGAGTTGTATTATAATATTTTATGGGTTTTATTTGTTAATTGAAAATTTGTTAAATTGTAATTATTATTACTAATATTAATATTAAAATTAAAATTACTACTACTACTACTACTACTACTTGTGTGATGATGATATTATTATTATTATTATTTTTATAATAATAATAATAATAATAATATGGTTATTATTATTATAATTACAAATACTATTACCATTACTAGTATTAGTATTATTATCATTTTATTTATTATTAATGCTACTTACGTTATAAATATAATTAATACTATGATTATTATAATAATAATAATTAGTATTATTATTACTAATTTTATTTTTATTAGTTTTATTATTAATTATATATTATTATTATTATTATTATTATTATTATTATTAGAAAAGTGACGATGACATGGTGTGTGTGTGACAAGGGGTGAGGGGGGTGTGGCAGAGCGGGTTTTTAGGGGAGGGTGTGGGAGAATATAAAATTAAAATAAGATTTGATAAATAATGAGAAGGGCTAAGAATTTTTATAATATTTCACTATAGCAGAAAACGAAAAAAATTAATTAAAATATTTGAGAATGTTCTCCCGAAACAAGCTTGTTCCAGGAGAATGTATCCAAACAAAGTCTAAGTTTGTCAATAGACTATGATTTTCCAAAGTTCAAGACTTGCCTCATTAAAATTTTTATGAACCTAAGACACCATCTATCTTGAATTTTTATAATAAACTATTTATTATAATAATAATAATAATAATAATTTTACATAAATTATATATAATATTTTTTTTTCAAAAATATAAATATGCATTTTATAAGTACATCCAAAACATCTCTAAAAGAAAAAGTACATCCAAAATAAATAAAATTTATATTTTGATTGAATTCACATTGGTTCCTGACCTAAAAACTAAAATTCAAAATCGGTCTTGGTCATTGGGGAATCCCAAAATGAACAATGATAGTCTAATACAGCCGAAGAGCAGCCCAAAGTGA
>JACGDI010005798.1:54541-77772 GCA_014898725.1 Jacaranda copaia
CATTTGGCAAAATGTGGAATTATAAATTTTCCTATTTTAAGTACATTCGCAATAAGACAATATGGAATTAGCAAAAAAAATAACAAATAAAATTCAATATTCTTACGATTTTAAGTTAGTAGTAAGTTAGTAATTGAACAAACTATATGCTCAAGTTTGAATCTCCCATCATATTTAAAGTTTCGAAAAGTACTATATTTAAGGTTTCAAAACTTACAAGAAACCTCAACTATGAGTCCCATTGTTCTTGTTAGACTAACTACCCCATCCTCCACCAACATTCCCTTTCTTTCTTTCTTTTTTTTTTATTTTTTTCTTTTTGTTTTTTGTTTTTAAAGAAAAACAAGAAAGGGGCAACCAATGTAACAATCTTCTTAGTTGCAAGTATAAGAGTCTCCCTCTAATATTCTCAAACTACTAAGGTCGTAGAAGACTAGCTTTATACTCTCAAACTTACTACCTCATTTTTTTTTTTTGAATTATATATAACAATTAAAATAAAGAATCATACCGTCAAATTATTTTTTACATGCCCATAGATGTGATGGAGAGAGTTCGTGCCGGAAAGCTTCTTCCTCCATTTGTGCAGCTAGCCCATTTGGATGAACTGGCCCAGGTATAAACTTAACTAGACATAGAAAACTAAAATCAATTTCAATATGGAAACTGGAAAGGCTGAGAAAAATGTCAAACCAAGCATCAGGAAAGGGGAAGAAAAAGAAAAAGAAAAAAAAAAGAAAAAAGAAAATTTAAAAAACCCACCTTTTTGCTTCCTTAATTAAGAATTTATAAATCTTGTCATTAGTGCCGAAAGACGGACAAAATTAAAATAAAAAAGATAAAAAGTTACCTACATTACTATTTATTTTATTTTTTACATTGAAAGAAGGGAAGGACATTCCAAGAAACAAGAGAAAATTATTGGGTATGTTACTTAGCAAGGTTGGTTGCAAGTGAAAGCAAAAGCACAATTAATTAATAATCTCCCCCAATAAAATTTAATTATTGCATGTTAGGGTTTTCATTGAAAAGCACAAAAAACACCCAAGTACCCCTTAAAAGGTGGGGAGAGGAGGACATAACCCACAAAAGAGATGCCAAACAATCAAGAAAAGAATAGCTTTCATTTGTTATTACACTCATCATTAATAATACATTAATCAATAATACATTGAGTAATTAGTTGATTAATCGATCAGCCAGCGATATCCATCCTACATTTGTACACTCATTAATCACTAATCTACTTGATTACGAAGATTAGCATTGCTTTGAAAAAGTTGGATTCATCATATTGAATGAAAAACTTGTTGACCATGCAATTGGTGGAAGTGTACCTAAAAAGTGATGATCACTTTGCTTCAATGTGGCCTCTATACCTTAATCAATTATATCTCTTGTAATTATTGAAAGAAATTATTCTAAAGGCGTTCAACGATTAAGTTTGTGAGGTGCATGAGGGGGAAGTTTAAGCAATTTTTTAATAGTAATTATCAATAATGTAGGTTTTGTTATATCCCTAATATTTGGTTCAGTCGATTAAATTGATTTTGTATAAATATTTTGGATATTGCTATCAAAATCATTTTTCTACTTATATTTATAATTTACATTAATTTGTCTATATTTAATGACATCTATCTAGTATTTTGGGATTTTTCTGTCAAATTAATATGTACTTTAATAAGTTTTACTATAACTAGCTTGTCTAGCAATATACGATACTCATAGTTGCAATGTGCAATTTGTATAATTACTCATCAACCCACTTCAATTTGTCTAAATGTGATTCGAGTAGGTTCAAGTGCCTAAATAGTATATTTATCAAAGCAAATGTAATTATCTCAATAAGATATTATAGATAATGAACTTTATGTTATCTTTAATTGAGCGATTAATTGATTCAATTGCATTGCTCACATATTTGTATGTGTGATGTTTGAAAATCGAACTCTTAATGTGAGTGCATGTGTAAAAAATAAACATAACTTTACATTATCTTTGTTAATCAAGTTATACAACAAAATAAAGAAAAAAAATTTGAAATTGAACCTCACAATTTGATAGTAGAAGGGCTTCAAATTGACAAATTATAGGACAAAATATAGAATGATTTGGAAGCAGCCCTTCTTTCAATTAAAAGAGGACGGGAAGTATTTGAAATATGGGAAGAAATATCATTAAGAAACGTTTTCACCACTCTAAACTCAGTCAATTCTCACCACTTTAAACTCAGTCAAGTATATTTCAAGTTAGAATACAATACGAATAGAAGGAATTTTCGGTGGAGCTGTGAAATGTCTTTACAAATAAAAATTATAATTATTGGTTGTTTTATTCATCACTTAAACCAACAATTAGATAAAGGATATCTTTGATTAGGATTAGAAGACTCTTCCACTAGCAAGTTATAATGTAGTCAAAATTCTTATCTAACACAAAGTGTGGATCATCCCACAAGGCTTTCTTAAAAATGTGTTAGTGGCACAATGCATGGTCTCTCTGCCCCTTTTCAAAATGTCTTTACACAAAGGCACATCAATGATAGCATTTTTAAATCTTGATGGAATATTTATTAAACCAAACCCAAATAAGTTGTGAATTTAACCCCCACCCCCCCACCCCCAGGAAAAAAATGATTCTGCTTTGGAATTTAGATTTTATTGAAAGAGAAAATATCAAATATTTGATTTTTTTTATATAAATATTATATAGACGATTCAAGTCGCAAGAATCATGTTGAGAATTTTAGATTTTTTTAATTCTCCAAAAAATAGTTTAATAAAATGAATTTAAATTCGAACTCAAATTCCCAATTAAATATTGACATAAAGTTTTTGTAAGAATTTGAATATAGAAAATAGAAATTTTAGATACTTGTATTTTCGTCCTTACACGTAATGCTAGAGAATATACAGTGCTATATTATTGTTTTAAGTGGGAATTTAATTTTGTGAAAAAAAATATTTCTATTTTATGAAATGCAATAATGTATACTATGTCTAGATAAAAAAATAAAAAAAATAAATAAAACAAATCAATCTAGGAAGAAAAATTGGAGTATTTTATTACACTGAGACTCCTCTCAAGTACTTTGGATAGTAGAAACATACAAGGCTGTCTTGTGAAAAGCATTAAAATCAATCATCAACTCAAAATTAACTTGACAATTGAATTGTACGCAATTGTTTCTTGTTTTGAAGTTGGAATTAATTCATATTCTAATGAATTTTAAATGTGAATTAATTTATATGTATAAATATAAAAAGGAAAAAAAAAATTAAGCCAAACACACTTTTTCTGATTATCACAAGCCAAGGATGAATTTAAAAACAGTCATATAACTATAGTAAAGCTTTTGATTTTTTTGACATAGTATAACACTTAATATCATTAAATAATAAAATTATTTGCATAAGACATGGCAACATACGTTGCATTGTAAATATATCTTCTTTATTTCTTTGCCCAGAAACCATCCCCCTAAAAAAAGAAAGAAAAAAACATCTAACCAGCTAAGAAAATGTACATGAAACAAGAACTTTTGTTACAAAATTAGCTCAAATAGCCCAGCAATCATACTCTAGAGGAAACAAGAGGGGACCAATAGGATATATGCCATTTGGGCCAAATCATAAAGTTTAGGAAGTTTATGTAAATATATAGTAGTACCTACGGATTTCGAGGGTGTTTGGCTAAGTTTATTTAAAAGATCTCATACACTTCTATATCTTATAAAATATTTTTATAATTTATAAAATATTAGATCTTTTTCTGAAAATAAGTTGTTAAAGTATTTGGATAAAATAAGATTTTTAAACTTATAAAATGTTAATAATAGCAATTTTGTAATTCATATGATCAAAATTCAGCTGGCGTGTTAAAATTTTCAAAATAAGTAGGAACTCCTTTTTCTTAAAAGGAATTTATAAATTTCTAATATTTTATTTTAGAAGCTTATAAATTCTATTTAAAAGAAAAAAAATTGTTAAATATTTTTTGTCATCTTATAAGCTCTCAAACATATTAAAGATGTTTTGAAGAGCTTATAAGCTCACTCAAACACCCTCTTAATCAAGACAAAGACAAAGAATGCAATAAATGCGAAAACAATAATGAGTTTAAGAAAAAAAGTATAACCTAAACGAAACAAAGACAATGGTCCAATATTCGAACACATGATGTGCCTCCACGTCTAACCCTCCTGCATGCATACTTCCACAACACCTATACAGCTACAAAACAATTTTAGACAACTTAGGCATCATTAGATTGGAGGAAAAATGTGATCCCCAATAGCTATCTTTGCGTATCTTGTCGAGTAGTACCCATTTATTATGTCTTTTTGATGATCAATTGATGCTAAAATTTACTTATATTAACAAAATTCAAGTATGTATCATATTATAAGTCATGTTAAATCGTGATAAAAATGTTCTGACCAGTAATTCCAACAAAAACGACAATATGACCACCGGCATTGGGAGGAGGAAGAAGATGCTATTATTGTAGTGGCAACAATGATGGAGAAGAATGATATTTAGGAAATGTTATGCTTCGTGCCTACGTCACGTCGAAAAATGTTGTCATAATTTGGAACCTTTTTACATTTAGAGCTTGTTTGCTTGTTTTGATATTACAGATAAATATATAATTCAATTCAATTTTAATTTTGGTTCATTTTTAAAAACTTTTGATACAATTAGGACCCGACATGCATTTAAGGTTAAACTTAGCTTGTTTTTCAAGACCTGGAGTGTGATATGCTTTCCAATTTAACTTAAAAATAAATTATAGTTTATTAAATAGAATAATTATACTAAGCAAACAATCAAATTTGGATATCAAGTTCTTTAAAATATGCAAACAACATTAAATATGATATACAATAATCCATTATTTATCCTAGTCGTATGTATGATACCTAATCTAAAAATACCGAGCAAATGAACTCTTAATATTATGTGCTTGTTAATATCTTAATTACTTTCGGCATAAATATTATTTTAAAATGAACAATATTTTAAATATAGTGTACATATACTGAGATGCTTATCACTTGTTTAAACGAACATATATACTAAAAACACACTTATTTCATAATTATTATTCTTGAAACGGGATTAGCATACATCATCTATACGATCATCAATGGATTAACCTAGTTTATAATATTAAGGTTGTCTCATTCTTTTCATCCCCTCTCATGTGCAAATCCCCTTGGCCTCGTGATTAGATTCCTAATTCGACATCCTTGTAAGATAATTCAAGTAAAAATAATGTCTAATTGCAAGCCAAAAAGTCACGAGGACAGCAACATCTGGATGCTGTCACGCGACATCACGTGATTCCAAGATTTATTTTACTTAACCAGAATTTATTAAGAAAAAAAAATTTAAAAACATAGGTGACAAATAATATTATACTATGTACTTTGTCTTATTTTTTGTGGGGTTATTATAGTGCTACCAATAAGTCAAAATGGGCATTACAATAAAAATATTTAAAAATTATGGGTGGTCTGATTTTCCACTACAAATACGGTATCAGAAATTTGAATTTTTAATTTATTTGGACGGTATTAATGGCTTCAACCAGTTAAATTGTGACATTTATTTTATAAAACTGACATTGGGATTGGAATTAATTTTACTAGTGTGGATTTTAGTAACTCTAATGGTGTCATAGATCTAGATTTGGAGCTTAATTTACTGAGATTATCCAAGACTATATTTATTTATTTATTTATTTACTTTTGCAGTCTTGTTTTAGATCTAGATCTAAACTTATTTTGTAATTTCTGCTTTGGCATGTATAGATACCCAAGGAATTAATGCAGAATTAAGAGATCGTATTTAGGTCATTGTTATTAAAATATATCAATGAATTACCCAATTAAAGCACAAAATATTAAAAAATTTAGAAAAATTTACCACAAAAGTATATTAAGTGGTTCAATATGAATCTATGTGGTTTTCAAAAATTTATCCGATTCTAATTTTAGTTTAACTAATAAATTTATCAATAGTAGAGTTGAACAATCAAGTATAAAATATATATGTGCATGTGCGTGCACATGTAATATTATTTTATGATTTATTATTTCGATCATAATTTCTCCTCACAAAAAAAATGCTTTCTATTTGAATCAACTATATAATTGATAAGGGATTTGTATCACCACATTATGAATTTTAGTCACGCTCTATAATTTTTTGAGCTATAAATCCAGTTCGTCTTCATTAAATCCATTTCAAAAATACCTTAGAGAAAGATACTGTTTTACTCCCCATCATTCTGAGTTTATGAGAAAAAACAGCGTTTCTATAGAAACAAAGAGTTCCGATTTATGTGTGTGTGTGTGTGTGTGTTATTTCATTTAGCATTTTAACAGTATGTGTTTTTGGGAAAGGACAAGCCACCTATATGTGAAAACGATGGGACTACAAAGAAAAACCCAAGAACTAAGCCCTTCTATCATTAATAAATCCAAGAGAAAATCAAAGTTTAAAAGGTTTACAGCACATAAAGGTCACATTTATGAAGTCACAAAAGTCCCATATTTAGAAAGATAAAGAAAAATTCTAAGTGGAGAGTCACCAGCCGCTTGACTCATCCCCTTACAACATTTCTCCTTTCATTTAATCCTTAATAAACAACACAAATAGCCATCCATCCCCCAACATACATAAGCAAATCCCCAGAAAAACAGCCATCTAAAATTCCATCTCTCTCTCTGTACATACTGACATACATATATATATATATATATATGTAATGGCCTAGCTGTTTCTTGGATCCTGAGATTCTGGCTCTTTTGAATTACTATTTTATAGAACCCTCTTATTTAAAAATCCATTAGCCCACAAGACATGATTTGGTTTTCCTTCCAATATTGCCTCTCCCAAGGCTCACCCTCAAAAATACCTTCTTTCTTTGCCTGACATTGGAGTTTGTATCATATTGTATTTTTGTAATGCCTGTTTATCAATGGCACTTCCTTCTTTTCTTCTTCTTCTTTTCTTCTCTATTACCCTTGTATCTTTCCCTCAATCCACAGGGAGAAGCACTTCTCTCCTGGAAGAACAGCCTGAATGGATCACTTGAGGCATTGAGCAATTGGGATCCCACCGACGAAACTCCATGCCGATGGTTTGGAGTCTTTTGCAACTTCAAGAATGAAGTTGTGGAGATGAATTTGAGATACATGGATTTACTTGGAAAAGTTCCTAACAACTTCAGCTCATTAGAATCCCTTAACAAGCTCGTCTTGTCCGGGACTAATCTCACTGGCTTGATACCTCAAGAGATTGGCAATCTTCAAGATTTGAAGGTCTTGGATTTGAGTAATAATGCACTAACTGGTGAAATCCCAAGTTCCATTTGTCAGTTGGCCAAGCTGGAGCAGCTTTTCCTGAATACAAACGGGTTGGAAGGTAAAATCCCGGCTGGAATCGGGAACCTGACGAGCTTGGTGGAGCTGACAATCTTTGATAATCAACTCAGTGGTGGAATTCCAGACAGCATAGGCAATCTGAAGAGGCTCCAGGTGATTAGAGCGGGTGGAAACAAGAATCTTGAAGGCCCTCTCCCTCAAGAAATCGGAAATTGTACCAGTTTAGTCTTGTTGGGTCTAGCAGAGACGAGCATTTCTGGATTTCTGCCATCTTCCCTTGGCCTGTTGAAAAATCTCCGAACCCTGGCTATTTATACTACTCTCCTCTCTGGCCAAATCCCGTCGGAGCTTGGAGATTGCACCACCCTGAGGAACATTTACCTATATGAAAACACCCTGACGAGCTCAATTCCGGCCAGGCTGGGGAACCTTCAGAATCTCCAGAGCCTCCTCCTCTGGCAAAACAATTTGGTGGGCACCATTCCTGCAGAGCTTGGAAACTGCCGGGAATTACTCATCATTGATGCTTCCATGAATTCTTTAACCGGCAGCATTCCTGAATCTTTCGGGAACCTGGGGATGCTTCAGGAGTTGCAGCTTAGTGTGAACCAGATTTCAGGCAAGATTCCGGTAGAACTGGGGAATTGCACGGCTTTAACTCATGTTGAGCTTGATAACAATCAAATCACTGGCGATATTCCTTCAGAATTGGGGAACCTGCCAAATTTAACTCTGTTATTCCTGTGGCAAAATCGCCTAGAGGGGAATATCCCGCCATCTTTATCTTCTTGTCATAACCTGGAGGCTGTTGATCTGTCACAGAACGGATTGACAGGTCCAATTCCAGGCGGTATATTCAACTTACAGAATCTGAACAAGCTTTTGCTGCTCTCGAACAATCTGTCTGGCAATATTCCCCCTGAAATAGGTAACTGTTCTTCATTAATCCGATTCCGGGCGAGCTATAACAAGCTCACAGGGAATTTACCGCTGGATATTGGGAGGTTAAAGAATCTGAATTTCTTGGATCTTGGATCAAACCGGCTATCCGGGAGCATACCGGCTGAGATTTCTGGTTGCCAGAACCTCAGTTTTCTGGACCTCCATTCCAATTCGATATCTGGGAACTTGCCGGGGAATTTGAATCAGCTTGTTGCTCTCCAGTTTCTTGATGTTTCTGATAATCTCATAGTGGGTACGTTGAATTCAAGCCTTGGATCATTGAGTTCACTCACGAAACTAATTCTTGGAAAGAACAAATTTTCTGGTCCAATTCCGAGTCAACTCGGTTCTTGCTCCAGACTTCAGTTACTTGATTTAAGCAGCAATGAGCTTGAGGGCCCGATTCCAGCGAGTTTGGGGAATATTCCTGGATTAGAAATTGCCCTGAATTTGAGCTGGAATAAACTTTCGGGTGGGATCCCAAAGGAGTTCAAGGCCTTAGACAGGCTGGGAGTTTTGGACATTTCTTACAACCAACTCTCTGGGGACCTCCATTATCTAGCCGATCTCCAAAACCTAGTGGTCCTCAATGTCTCCCACAACAACTTCACAGGGCACGTGCCGGACACGCCATTCTTTGCCAAGCTTCCACTCAGCGTCCTATCTGGCAACCCCGACCTCTGCTTTTCCGGGAACAGATGCACGGCCAACTATGGCGGTGCCACCAGGCGGGGGAGGGCAGCGAGGGTGGCAATGGTGGTGTTGCTTTGTATGGCATGTGTTCTCCTCTTGACAGCTCTCTATATCATCCTGGGGGGAAGAATCCATGGCCGCAGGGCCCAGGATTGTGATTTGGACAATGAGGAAGAAGTCGAATTAGGGGGCCCGTGGGAGGTCATGGTCTATCAAAAGCTCGACTTGCCTATTGTCAACGTGGTCAATTGTTTGACAGATGTAAATGTGATTGGACATGGCCGATCTGGCATGGTGTATCGGGCAATAATCCCCTCAGGATCAACAATAGCTGTCAAGAGATTTCGGGCTTCAGACAAGCACTCGGCATCCACATTTTCATCGGAGATAACAACGTTAGCCCGCATCCGACACCGAAATATTGTTAGGCTTCTTGGATGGGCTGCTAATAGGAAGACTAAGTTGTTGTTCTATGACTACTTGCCTAACGGTACATTAGGCACATTCTTACACGAGGGACGGGGCGAGAGAGTCAACTGGGAGATCCGATTCAAGATAGCATTGGGAGTAGCTGAGGGATTAGCTTACTTGCACCACGACTGCGTGCCAGCCATCCTCCACCGCGACGTGAAGACACATAACATACTCTTGGGGGATAGATATGAGCCATCTTTGGCTGATTTTGGGCTTGCAAGGTTTCTTGAGGATGAAACTGGTTCATTTTCAGCATACCCTCAGTTTGCGGGATCATATGGATACTTTGCTCCCGGTAAAATTTCTCAGTATTTGACTGTTTAACTAAAATGCTTTAGAATATGAATTACACCTCTGCTAAACTTTCTTCCCTTTGGGGTCCCTGCAGAATATGCTTCCATGCTAAAAATAACCGAAAAGAGTGACGTGTATAGCTATGGCGTCGTGTTACTAGAAATCATAACAGGGAAGAAACCGGTCGACCCCTCATTCCCTGATGAACAACACGTGATTCAATGGGCACGCGATCACTTGAAGAGCAAACGTGACCCGGCTGATATCATAGATCAGAAACTCCAAGGCCATCCCGACACACAGGTGCAGGAAATGCTCCAAGCCCTCGGCATAGCTCTCCTGTGCACCAGCAACCGGCCAGAGGATCGTCCCACGATGAAAGATGTGGTGGCCTTATTGAAGGAAATTAGGCATGATCAGATAGCGGCAGGAGGAGGGGAACAGGCTCAAAAGTCCATTAGTAAACCGTCAAGGATTTCTGAAGTTTCATCGTATTCTTCATCATCGGTCACCCCAGCTCAGTTGTTGCTTCGCCAAGGGTCATCTGATTGCTCCCTTGCTTACTCCTCTTCTTCCACAAGTTACAACACAAGGCCTTGATCAATATATCCTTAGTTTTTCAGAAGTAGGAAAGCAAATAGTTGGCATTGCAAAGAGTTAGGACATCATAAGTTTGGTTAGAACTTAGAAGTACTGATAAGAGATTGATAAAGAAGTGTTTGGCGACCTAACTTAACTGATGTAGCTGCAATTCAATATCAAATTACTTCCATTCTTTTCTGAGTAAAATGTTACTGAATGTTATCTAACCTTTCTAACTCTTTTTATTGAGTTCATTCAGTTGATTTAAATGTAATGATTCTTAAAAGTAAGAATCATTAATCATACATAAGACTAGGCTTATTTGTGTGCACGTAGAATGTGAGAGAGGTAACCTTCTTAGGTTGCCTTGTGGAGAAAGTCCTTCCCAGGATTTCAAGGACAAGCATATGCCGCTTCGTCGTATCCATTCTGTAAATTATGAGTTCGCGGATGATTTATATATATCCTCTTAATTAAGATTGAAAAGAAGTTAATTGCATGGCATAGTTTATAGTGTTGTTGAGATTTGACAGTTACTTGAAAAATGAAATTTATTATTATTATTATTATTAAGTTTTTTAATTCTACAAGATACTTGTTTTGAGTTACGAGGAGGGCAACATAAATGATTGAGATTAGAGTAATTTTAAGATGGCTGTAAAAGGACTTTCATCTTAAGTTTAATATTGATAAGAATTATATTGTAACTATAAATTTCTTAATAAAAACATATGCAAATGTGGGTGGATATTGTCAAACCAAGTAACTTATATGTCATTATTTTATATTTTGTTGAGTATCATTTTCAATTATATTTGTTAGTATAATTCGTGAATTTCTGATGAGTTAGATTTTAAACTTTAACTATTTTAATCTTATGTTGTCGGTCAATAATACAATCAAAATTTATTCTCTCATATTAAAATTCTTACAAAAAATCTCAATTAAATGTACGATAATCTAAAGAATAAACTGTCATGTCACGTTGTGACACTAAGGTTGATAACTAACATTTAAGAAATTTAAATTTATGGATAGCTGTACACTACATGCAATGTGGAGATCATGCAAAATCTACCCATCATACCGATTTCCACACCAATTTAGATCATTTATTTTAATTTATATTCTAATTTTTATTTCTTATTTCATAAATATATGATATATGTATTAAATATTTTTATTAAAAATTAGATACACTTAATATTTATATATCAAATTAAAATAAAAAAATGAAATAGAAAATAATAACAAGATCCAAATATCCCTTATACCCCTACCCCAACAGCCAAGTCTTTTCTTGCCATAAATGTCCGAAGGACGAGAAGAAGCATCTTCCACTTAAAAACCCCCACCATGTGATAGAGATGTAGACAAAAAAATTTACAGGGGCCACTTTGTTGAGTAATAAATCTTATCTTATCCTATAGCATTATATATGTCCTAATTTAGCCATGATTTGTAGATTTCCAAAGCTTAGCTATATGTGGGCTATTGGGGGAGATATTGATAAGTACTAAGCAGTGTCAGCTACTTCAGAAGATAAATTTGGACATTTTTTCACAAGATTCAGGATGAATTGGCGCCCTTTTGCATTTTTTCTTTTTTTCTTTTTTTCTTTTTGTTATTAAATTTTTTTATTTATATATGCATACAAAAATTTTATTAGAATTTTAGTTTTGAATTTTAACTCATATGTATAAGGATATTATCATTAATTCAATTAACCACTCAACAATAAGAAATACATAGGATCTAGCGTTTATTTTCTCCACTAAAATTGATGCATATTGAAAAATAGATGTTCCCCAACTATGTAGGTTTGTAGGATAAAACACTTCTCATAAATTAAATAATGTTGTAATATTCTATTATCAGGATATTTTACGTATATCAAATTGATTTAATTCAATTTAATTCAAAAACTCTGTTGATTCTAATTTTTATTTTTATTGAAGTTGCTGGTTTCATATCACAACCTCAATTACTATATTATTTCCTAATTAAGCAATAATTTTTTGTAAATACTTCATTATTGATCTATCCACGGCACACATTCTTTAGAGTTATTTACCTTCTTCCATTTTTTCCTCTTGCACTCTTTTTTTTTTTTTTTAAAAAAAAGAATTATAGCTAATTCCTCAACTCTTTTACTATTTATCTAATCATTAAGTATTTTGCTAGGCTAACTCCAACTATTCTAATTGTTGCATATGCTTTCAGCATGCTTTTAGGATCAGCTCAACATGAAAAGCTATCAATTCGAGCTCTTCCAATCGATCCAACTTGAGAATAAATGAAAATCATCGTGAACTTAAATGACTTCTCTTATTTCAAATCAATCCCAAAACTTTAAAACAAAAAAAAGTATATATACATATACATTTATGCATATTGATCTACCATTTTAAAATAGAAGGTTCACCATTATGTCAATGCAAGTATATTAGCAATATAACTTTCTTAGTGAACATTGTCCATTTCAAAATCAAGAAGATAGGAAATGGGCAGTGAAGATTCCCACAATTTTTATCATGTGATATCCATAGATTTTTGAAGTAAAATTTTTCCCTTTTTCCCCTTATGGGATTTTCACTTACATGAAGGGGATCACATGCAGATAAAAGGAGGGCCTGCCCAGAAAAGAACATTTAAGTCCCTTCTGCAAATGAATGGACCCCCACATGGCCTTGGCTAGATTTGCCCATCCAACTGCTATATATTTTTGTAGTGTTCATGTTTCTGGTCGAGAAGAAGTGGTTTTGGGAGAGAAATAAAGGTGCTATAGAAAGATTCCCAACTTGGATTATAAGGACAGTATCCCCTGAATTCTAAGGGTCCACCACATGATTTAATGGACACCCACATGGTTCTTGATAATATATGTAGGACTTTATTTTTGCTCCCAAATTTTGTAGTAGTACTTTTTGAATATATGAAAAAGAGTTCTTATTAGATAGAAAAGACGTTATCATTTTTGTTCCCAAATTCTGTTGTAATATTTTAGTTGCCTTTGGCAATTGTTTGGAAAACAATTGTTTTGGAAGAATATTTTTACAGTGGGATTGAAAAATGTATTTGGAACGAAGTTTTGTTTTGGGAGTTTATTTTATGTGTTTTTATGTAGGTTTTTCTCTGAATAGTGGTGTTGGATTAAGTTTTTTATATTATTATACTAGTTATTGTAGTACGTCATCGTGTGTATAAAATAATTATGAGTTATTTTAATAGTATAAGCAGAAAGTTGGAAGTAGACATAATAGTGTGTCTAATTTGGGGTGGATTTGGCTAAATTCAAGACCCACCATGGAGGATTGAGCAGACCTACTCAGGAGCATGAGTGGGTGCAGGAAAATGATTGGCTGTGCTCGTGGCAGAAAGAAATTATGAGACACTTGTAGGGATATTTTTGGTAAAGAATAATTTAATGTAGCAATTTGATAATTGCCATTTTGTGAGTGTAAGGACTCCTTTTTTTTATATAGTATAAATATTATTTTTACAATAATATAATAATTTGAAAAATATATATCTATATTTAAACAATGATGAGAAGATATAAATGTATATACTTTTAATTAATGTATGATTAGAAATTTTTAAGTAATATTTTGAGAAAAATGATTTGATTTTATTATAGGAGGAGGATGAATTTTGCTAAACATCTATTTGCATGTAACTTCATCTGATTAGTGATGTTACATTAAGTATTTGTATTATTATCTATCATTTTATGGTGATATTATAGTTCAAAGATATATATTTATATTAAAATAAAAATTAAAAGATTAATAAATTTATCATATAATTTTGATTGATTTAATAATCTAAAATGATTAGAGGCTTAATAAATTTTTGAGAGAAAATTTTGAATTTTGAATGAAATATTTGATTTTGAACAGAATAGGCTTTTTATTTTGCAGCTGGCCAAGAATATTACCATAAATTTGATTTATTTATTTATATTCACGCATGTTGAATATCTACTATATTCGAATTCATAATATTACATTTGATATGTAAAATTTATATTATTGGGTTAAAGACCACTTGACGAGCTGACACCACAAATTGTTACTTGACGTGAACAATTTACAAAAGGCTTAGATCCTAATAGTTTACATTTCTAAAATTATTTATCAAAATTTTTAAAATATGTTTACTTTACTCACATTTCAATAAAATATGACTTATTTTTATTATTTAGGATCCAATCAATGTGAGAGATCGGAAATGGTCATTTCTGGACCCGTCGACGTAATTTCATACGAACATCTTATCTTGTCAAGATAAGAATAGCATCATTATTATTTGATATGTTCTGTTTATTTAAAAATTAAATTTTACAAATAATATATTCTCTTTCTATTCAAATCATATAATACTGAGTTGACATAAAGAAAATTATAAAATCCACATAACATTAAATAATAATCATTCCTCCGAGCATAATGTGATTGATGTAACCTAAAGAATAACAATGAGACCCATAGGTTATAGCCCTTATTTCACAATGTTGTCACCACATAAAAAATTCTTATTTTAAAAACATTAAAACCTAGCGTATTTGATACTTCTAAAAGTACATTTTTATATAATTAAAATTTTTAAAAAATATATTTTTATTTAAATTTGTATAATTAAGAGTAGAGATTTTCGTTGTAATAAAATTAAAATGGGCTTTTCTAGAAAAGCTAAGGGAATGTTTGGTTATGTTTTTTTATGTAATTTTATTATGTATTTATTGTGTGTTTTTAAAAAATAAATTATTAAAAAATGTGAAAGTTGTGTTTTGATAGTTTGTTTATATTTTGAAGGAGATATTTTTTATTTAGAAAAATTTATTTTAAGCCCCCTCAAAAAATTTGTTTTACTAGTTTACCCCCTCGTGACAAAAAAGATTGAAATACCACCTTATATTTTTAAAAATGAGTGAAAAACACCCCTGAGACCACAACTGGAGTGCACGCGCTCAAAAATGTCAGTGGTTGTGATTTTTTATATATAAAATGACTATTATGCTCTTAGTATATCAACTGTTGGATTTTTTAGTTTACATGAACGACCCAGATTTAATAGTACTTAATATTTATAAAAAATATATATATAAAATTATTTATATACATATATACACAACATATTATACATATTATATATAATATATATGTTGTAACTTGAAACGATTTAGAATCACAACTATGAAATAATAGTAAAGAAATTTAATGTAATTAACAACAAGTTTAACATAGTTCGGCAATGTGTCTATTTCACCCGACAAAGAAAAGAATTTATTGAATTCAAATAAAGTGCAAGTACAAAGTTTGAATCCCTCAATCTCACATGAACACCTAACATCCTCGTTTTAGACACTGTCTCAAAAAACTATCTCAAAAGCAATCTAAAACCATTGTGTATGTCCCTCTCATAATGAATCTCGAAAGAAAATTGATTAAATACCTGCGAAGTAAAGTCCTAGGTGAGGTGGACATCCGTTGTGCGCTGGGGCGCCTATGACTTATGCCCTGATGCACACAAAATTAACTTGTGCCAAGAAAACAAAATGTTGGGCAGAAAGTTTGCGCTTTGATGCAAATTTACTCTTCACTACGTGTTGGGGCGCACATGGAGTGTTTTTTAGCCCATTTCAATCTCTTGCTCCATTTCACTCCATTCTTTTCTTCCATATCTTGCCAATTAAGCCTAAATTTCAACGCAAAATCAACAATTTTCCACATTAACTTGAAATTCACCATCCTTTTTCTTTGTCCCTGTCCTACAAAAAAGGCCTGTCATATGAGTTTGCAAATATTAACCAAATCCAAGCAATGCTCGAATTTGATTACTGGAACAGCCTTAGTCAACATGTCTGCCGGATTTTCCTTGGTCCCAACCTTGTCAAGCAAAATAACAACTTGAGACACCATATCTCGGACAAAGTGATACCTCACATCAATATGCTTTGTTCTCTCATGAAAAACTTGATTCTTTGACAAGTGTATGGCACTTTAACTATCACAAAATATTAAAGTAACCTCAAACTCCATACTCATATCTTCAATCAATCCCTTTAGCTAAATGTCTTCTTTCATGCCTTCAGCTAAAGCCATGTACTTAACTTCTGTTATAGACAATGCAACTGATGACTACAAAGTCACCTTTCGACTAATATTACACTCGAAACACAAAACACATAACCCATCATGGATCTTCTGCTATCCAAATCTCTTGCATAATCCGCATCCACATAGTTAATAATTCTAGCTGTAGAATTCAATTGACTATACCTCAAACATCTATCTGCAAAGCCTCTAAGATAGCTCATGATCCATTTCACAACCTGCTAATAAGTCTTTTCTAGCTTGTGCATGTACCTACTCACAACCTTGACTGCATGTAAAATGTCTAGCCCAGTGCACACCATGGCCTACATCAAGCTACCCATTGTACTAACATATGGCACATTAGATGTGTGCTCCACCTCCTCCTCAGTACTTGGTGAATCATCTGATGAGAGCCTAAAATGAGCTGCAAGCAGTATACACACTGGTTTGGACTTATCCATCCCAAAATGCTCTAGTACTTTTTTGATGTAATGTTGTTGAGACAAGTACAATAATCCAGCGTGTTTATACCAGATGATCTCTATGCCCAATATCTTCTTTACGCTACCTAAATCATTCATCTCAAATTATTCACTTAACTGAGCTTTTAAAATATTGATATCATATATGTTTCTAGAGGCTATTAACATATCATCAACATACAACAACAGATATACTAGAAGGTTATCACTACATTTTTCATAATATACCCAACAATCAAAATTGCTTCTAGTGTATCCTATTTTGATAATAAATGCATCAAACCTTTTATACTACTATTAGGGAGGCTGCTTCAAGTCATATAAAGATTTTTTCAAAAGACATGCTTGATTTTGTTTTCCATAAACAACAAATCCTTTTGATTGACTCATGTAGATTTGATCCTCTAACTCACCATGCATAAATTTTGTTTTCAAATTCATATGCTCAAACTTCATATCAAACAAAGCAACCATGGCAAGTAAAACACGAATGGAAGTGTGTTTTACAACTTGGGAGAATACCTTATGGAAGTCAACCCTCTCTCTGAGTAAAATCCTTAGCTACCAAGCGCACCTTGTATTTAGCATCCTTAACCCTAAGAATCCCTTCCTTCTTCTTGTAAATTCATTTGCAACCTACAATCTTATATCCTTTGGGTACATCAACCAGCTTCCATGTGCTATTCTTGTGTAGAGACTCCATCTCTTTATTCATAGCTGCAACCTATTTATCAGAATCTAGCCTAGAAATTGCCTATTTATATGAGACTGGATCATCTCTTACAAACTCCTTGACTGAACTCAATGCATAAGCTACCAGTTCTAAATATGTCAACCATTGTGGTGGTTTGATCTGCCTCCTTTCCCTATTGCGAGCTAAACCATAGTTTTGTAGTGAATTATTTTCCTACTGTTGGTTAGGGGATAATGCACTTTCACCAGCTTCATTTACCACCTTCTATTTTTCCTTTGAAACTTGTGGAATGTCAAGTTCAAACTCCACCTTCTCCTTAATGCCCTATTGACTGCTTTCAAGCTGCTTCACCTTCTTCATTATCGCAGACTCATCAAAAGTCACGTCCTTGCTGATAATCATCTTAGATCCTTTGTCATCATTACACCATAAACGATAACCCTTTACTTCATCTGTATAGCCTAAGAATATGCACTTCTTAGCCCTTGGTTCAAGCTTTCCATCACAAACTTGAGCATGGACGGGACACCAAAACACTCTTAGATTTGAGTAATCAGCAAAAGATCTGGATAAAACTTCCATTGTCATCTTGCAGTCCAAAGCAGTTGATGGTAACCTATTCACCAAGTAACAAGTAGTATTAATTGCTTCTGCCTAAAAATCTTTGGACAATCCAGCGTTAATGAGCATGCATTTGGCTCTCTCTGAGATAGTCCTATTTATCCGTTCTGCAACTCCATTATGTTGTGGTGCGTGTACAACTGTGTGATGTCTCATAATTCCTTCCTTATCACAGAATTCCTGAAATTCCTTATTATAGAACTCCAATCTATTGTCAGTCCTCAAACGCTTGATTTTCTTTCTTATCTGCTTCTTGATTAAAGTTTTTCATTACTTGAAGTTGATAAATACCTCATCCTTATACTTCAGCATGTATACCCATACTCTCCATGAGAAGTCATTTATGAATGTTAGCATATACTTAGCACCTCTCTTTGAAGGAACCTAAGAAGGCCCCCAAAGATCTAAGTGAACGTAATCCAAGGTGCCCTTGGTCCTATGAATCACAGTGCTGAATTTCACCCTATGTTGCTTGTTGAGCACACATTGCTCATAGAAATCTAGCTGTCCAATCTTTTCTCCACCAAGCAAAATACGTTTGCTCAGTTCTGACATCCCCCTCTCACTCATATGCCCAAGCCACATATGCCACAGTCTCATAGTATCATTAATGGATGAAGAAATTGATGCACTACTAGAAACTATGCTGTTCTGTAAGATGTAAAGGCCACTCCTTTTGTCTCCCTTCAAGATAAGCAGTGCACCTTTAGAAACCCGCAAAACTCCATCTGGAGCTCTGTACTCACAACCGTTCTTGTCTGGTGTACCCAACAAAATTAAATTTTTCTTTAGATTTGGAATATGACGCACATTTGTTAAGGTCCTTACAATGCCATTGTGTATTTTGATACTTGTTGAGCCAATTCCTACAATCCTGCATAAAAGCATCATTTTTCATAAGTACTTTACCACCATTGTATTTTTGATAAGTGGTAAACCAATCTTCACGTGGGCACATGTGGTAGGAACAACTACTATCCAAAATCCATTCAGAACTTAGTAAGCCTTCGGTAACGTTAAGAACAAGTCCACCATTAGACTTATCCTCAATTATTCCTACGATATCATCCCATTTCTGATCAGAAGCTTCACCTGCATCTTTCGCCTTTCCTCGTTCTAGACAATTCCGTTTCTAGTGCCCCTTTCCACCATACTTAAAACACTTGTCGTCATTTCTAGGCTTAGTTCGGAATTTCAATCAGTCTCTACTCTTTTCTCTTTCTATCAGTTTCCCTTTTGCCATCAATCCTTCCCCATTTTGCCATCATTATTACCCAGGACATGTTTTCTCAACTCGTTAGAAGAAAATTAATTAAATACCCACGAAGTAGAGTCCTAGGTGAGGTGGACATTTGTTGTGCGTTGGGGCACACATGACTTGCGCCTCGGCGTGCACAAAACAGACTTGTGCCAAGAAAACAGAATGTTGGGCAGAAAGTTTGCGCCTCAGTTCAAAGTTACTGTTCACTACACTTCGGGGCGCACAGGGCGTGTTTTTGAGCTCATTTCAACTCTTGCTCCATTTCGCTCCATTTTTTTTTTTGTATCTCGTCAATTAAACCCAAATTTTAAGGCAAAATCAATAATATATTATAAATATAGTATAATATTATAATATATCTATATATATGTACAGCAGTGGAGGCTGCCATGGCAGCCTTGCCAACCGAATTTGGCCAGATCCGGTAGGCGGCCGCAACCCCGACGACAATAGCCCCGAGTATATTAAAAAAGCAAAAAAGAAAAAATAAATAAAAACTTACTTCAACTGCCATGACAACCTTGCCAACCAGATCTAGCTGGCACTCGCCAGGCTGCCAGTCGTATATAAAAAAAAATAAGAAAAAAAACTTGGCCATGGCAATAGATAGAAAAAAGAAGAAAGGGAAAAAAACAAAAAAAGAAAGAAAGAAAGAAAACTTGGCTATCATGGCAGAAAGAAAGAAAACCATGGAAGATATTCTTTCTGCCATGGTAGCAGTTTCCCAAGGGTTGGGGGTGGGGAGAGGGTGGAAATTATATATTTATTATATATATGTATAAATATAAATATTTTATAAATATAAATAATTATATATAATTTTTAATATCAATATATAATTTTATATATGCTGTATATAATTTTTTATAAATATCATATAGTATTTGGTTTATATAAATATGTTATATGTTTTATAAATATGAAATTATTTAGTTTTGATAATTATATAGATATGTATATACATATAATTTTATAAATATTATATATTATTTAATTTATATAAATATGTTATATATTTTATAAATATAAAATTATTTAATTTTAGATTAAACAAAAGAAAAAGAAATATTATATATATGTGTGTATAGATATATTATAAATAATTTTATATACATATATATTATAAACATACGTATTTATATAAATTTTTTATATGTATATAATTTTATATATATGTATTTATATGTTTATGTTATATATAATTTTATAATATTAGATAGCATTGAATTTATATAAATATCTTATGTATTTTATAAATATAAAACTATTTAATTTAGATTAAATAAAAGAAAATGAAAAACATAAGGAGATGAAGTAATTATATAGATTTCAATATAAAATTCAACTCAAATAGATGAAGGGGACAATGATCCAAATTTTAAAAATATAGGGGGCATTCACCCTTTTTTGTTCATAGGAGGATAAATCACCCATTTCAAATAACACATGGGGGTAAAAAAAATTTAATCCTTTTTTATTGTAGTAGTTAAATCAATATTTTTTTATTGAATTTTTGGGGTGAAAATAGAATTGAGTAATTTTTTTAAGTTAGAATAATAATAAAATATATAATATAATATTTTTGGGGTGAAAATAGAATTGAGTAATTTTTTTAAGTTAGAATAATAATAAAATATATAATAATATATATATATATATATATATATATTGAAAAAAGTATATTTTGGAAGGGAAATGAGGATCTATTTGGTTACATTTCCCCAAAATAATATTATTTTGGGGAAACATAATCAAACATTCTCTAAAAAAAAATTGTACATAGAAATAATTTATATAATATTATATAGAGCCAATAGAGGTGCGATTAATTTTTGTGAATTGAATAAAAAAGTAGAGAAAATTCTGTATTTTTTTTATGAAAATGCCATCATACTATAGAAGAAGTCATACTTTTGCCTGTCTAAAATGTGAATCATAGTCAAGCAAAAGAACATTGACATATCAAACTAATTTGGAAAGACGATTATCGATGAGTCTCTTTTATTACAAAAATTGTGTTCAACAAATTTTTTTATCTTTTTTTTTTTGCAGCCAAAAAAGTGTCAGAAGCATTGCAAGTGGAATTTGCTGATGGTTAGTGGGACTTTTATTCGCAAAATTCAAGAGGGTGTTTGGATAAGCTTATAAACTATTTAAAATATATTATAAAATAAAAAAAAATATTTGGTAAATTTTTTTAAAAGGAATTTATAAGATTCTAAAATAAGATATTAGGATTTTATAATTTTTTTTAAAAAAGTAAAGAAACTCTAATTTATTTTTAAAATATTAATAGACTCCTTATTTTTAACCATTTTAATAATAAAACTACCATTATTAACAGTCTATAAACTTTAAAATCTTATTCTATCAAAATATTTCAACAACTTATTTTAAAAATAAAATTTAATATTTTATAAGCTTCAAAAACATCTTATAAAATCTAGAAGCTTATAAAAAATTTTAAATAAGTTTAGTCATACATCCTCTAAGTTCTCATCTCTGTTCTTACCTTACTCTTGAGCAAGTGAAGAAGAACTTAAATTAGTCTAATAAGGGTTAAATCCACGGACAAGGAAAACAAAGGAAGAAGAAGGAACAACCCCTTCTTACTATGTTGTCCATCGGCAGAGGAATAAAAACTAACTGAAAATGAAGGGAGAGTTCTTCACAAGGTGAGCTATCTGAATTCTCGAAGTTTTTCCTTTATGTCTCTTAAGGCACTATTCGATAATATTTGTCTAACAAAGTATTAACTCAAATGAACCTGCAAATATATGTCCTATGCTCAATTGAAAAAGTACTCTTAATAGGTTGAAAATCATATTAATAGGTATTCTATCTTATAGGTCTAGGCAAAATTTTTGAAATGATACATTTATTTTCTTGTCTCCCAGGTTAACCATAATTGAATTCTCAGGTTGAATGTACAAATTCAATGGGAAATAAAGATACATAGGTGCATTAAGGGGTGTACCATCGAAAATTCCCCAATACGAAAATCAATAAAAGGGTAAAAAATAGTGCAAAGTTGAACACTAGATTACAGTACAACTAATTAACTTAATGTCATATGCTTATAAAATGTAATTGAGGAAGTATTTATAGTAATGTTAACTAGGAATGAAAATTAGATGACGATGATCGTCTGCTTAACTTGAGCTCGGCTATGACTTTTTAGTAAATGTGTTACATAACATTTCTTATTAGCAAAAATTAGGTCCGGCCAATCTTTAGGGCTTTGTTTGCGAATGTCTTCCCATAACAAATTACAGCTTCTAGAACAAAACCAAACAAACATACATATTTTCCATTCCCACTATCAAAACACATTTTAAAATTTCCCAAAAAACCTCCCCAAACTATTTCTACCATATTCTCCACATTCCCCGATATACACACACCAATAATTAGAACATATATGTATATTAAAGATAAAAAATTACTTTTTTCACTCTACTATCCGAATTAAAACTAAACTAATGTGGCATTATAGTATATTTTTTCTTTGTCAAAAATATTTTCGGACAAACTATTTTTGCCAAAAATATGTTCCAACACCTCCTAAACATTGATAAATGAGTATAACATTCCCACTATCAAAATACATTATTTCAAATTATTTTGCCAAAACACCCATAACATAACCAAACAAACTCTAGGTCTCCAAATATTGCCTCATGTAGAATTC
>JACGDI010005798.1:92628-114801 GCA_014898725.1 Jacaranda copaia
TATATATATATATATTAATTATTTTTTTGCGTGGGGTGGGTGTGAGTGGAGGGGTTCAAGAAGATATTATAGGTGCTTTCTTGATATGCCTGTTTGCTGTGAGTTTTTTGCTATCAAATCTTAGCAGTAAAACTTACCACATTTGCAAGAACCATTTTTTTTCTATCTTATTTGAGGTTCTCTTTGCTTAACTCCAAAGCGTTAATGTCTTGCGTTTGAAGTATGTTTGCCTCCTCCATGAGCTTAAGTAGTTCTGACCGTCTGTTTCAATATCTGTTTTTTTTTATTAAAAAGATTAAATATCTATTATGAATTCTTTAATCGAGAATTACTATAAAAAAATAACTTTCTGTGTAGACAGCTGTGATCATTTATTTTAAATTCGTGCATTTTTTTAATATTTTTTTTTTTGCTAAATTGTTTAAATCTTCACTGTGGATTTTTTAAAGAATTACTAAATAAAGAGGAGTTATTTGGACATAATTTTTAGGGGATTACAAGTCCATAGAATTAATCTACTTAATAAAATTTGAAAATATAGATAATTTGTAGATAAATAGACCACGGGAAGAGGGGGAAAAGAAATTAAAATGAAAAATAAAGATAACAAAAGAAAAGATAGAAAAGAAAAGACATAAAAGAAATGTACCTTAAATTTTATGACAGTACTAAAATTTTTCGGTGCACCTGCAACGGTGGACCATCTTCTGTACAGCACCATTACAAGTTACATAAATAAATAAATGAAAGAAAGACACCATGATGATCAGTAAAGAATTTCCTTAAAAATCTGATGGGCCAAGAAATTAAATAATTACAAAATTTTAAAAGGTAGAAAGAGTAATTTTTTTTTCTTTTAAAACGAGGTATATTATCGTAGATTCGGAACTACACTACGTATTCGGAAGTTATGTATAGTATAGCCGTTAATAACATACATTCTCTCACTACAAAAAATTTAATATTAATAACAATGTAAAAATTATTAGTGACAATATATATTAAGTGATAATAGATTTTTTTATTTTTAATATTTTTTTGAAATAACAATAATTTTTATTTTGCTAGCTAACAATGGCAATAATTAATAGTTTAAATTGTTACCACCAGTAATTACTGACATGAAGAATATTAGAATAAATTATAATGATAGTTTTTACAGAATAAAATTTTTTGTTATTTAATATATAATTGATGTGAAATTTTATATTTTCATTTACTATCATTAATTTTCTTTTTTCTTGCAGTGTCTAATATAGTTTTTATGCATTTATTTTTTTCTTTTTAATTTTTTGTAGTTTTTAGAGCATTACGCTAAGTTAAGCTTCAAATAATTTTAACTGAAGAATCTTCAAATACTTATATGTACCAAACTCATCTCACACATAAATGATATTGCATAAAGAATTAAACCCATCAAATTCTTGTAATCAATTTAAGTAATGAGGGTTTTCTAATTTGATCAAAAGCTTGCAATGAAGACATCCTACACCATTCATTTTGAACAAGAAAAATTTTGTTACTTTGTTTCTTCACTTTTACTTTAACTCTTGCTTGTCTATGCTTGCCTTAATCCTTAAGATTTCTTGTTTCCTTAATTGATTTGAGTAGCAGAGTAAGCCAATAAAATGGAATGTAGATTATACTTTGGTTTAATTTTAAAAAAATATATAATTACGCTATAAAAAATTAGGATATCAATTACAGTTAATTCGTAGCTAATACTAGAAATTCACAGCTTTAGTTATGAAGTTATCTTAGCCAAATTCAAAATTAATGCACTCGTGGCCAACTCTCGCTATAATCAATCCGTAACTGATGATATATTATTTTATATATATATATATATATATTAATTTTCATACAGTTAAAACATGGCTAATTTGTTATACTCTAAAAGTACAATATTACGAATTGATAACTAATAATTTTTTATTTATTATAATTAAAAAAATTATATTTATTATGAAAATTCTTAGTTATTTTTTGTAGCTATAGTTAATAAATTAATTTCATAATAATTTTTTTGTAGCAGAGGCTTGAATTTTTAATATTGGAATTATATTCCAGAGTAAGAAAAATATTTTCAATTTTCTTGTATCAAATGAGCATACCTATGTAGGCAAGATTTATTCAAAAAATTTCATAATCATGCCATTGTAAAAATACCATATGTGATAAAAATTTCATTATCTGTAGTAGATATTACAAAATGCTGATGATGTTGATCGAGATTTCATCATTAATTTCTTGTCCCCTTTCTGGGCCTGACGTCAGAATCAATTTTATGTGGTGTTATTTTCCGTTTAGTTAGAAGACCCTACTCAAGGAGCCCAAGGGCTCTGTGCTTTACTCCCAATTAACTATACCAACGTTGTTATTATTATTGTCTAAACCACAATGATTATTGTCAAATCATTGTCACTCCATTTCTAAAACCCAAATTAAGAAATATTAATCCCAAGAGACAACAATGACTTATTGCACTGTAAATCATTCGATTATGTCGGCTCACACCACAACAAAAAAGTAATATTAATAAAAAAAATATAAAAATTATGAGTAATAATATGTATTAAGTAGTAATAATTTTTATTTTATAATTAATTATATTTTTTTAAGTGTGGATAATTTTTTTGATCACCATATGACATAATAGATAAAAATTAGTGTTTTAAATTATTACTATTGATAATTAGTGCTCGCATATCAAATAATGAAATTGTTACTATGATTTATAGCAAGATTTTCGTTCTTATTAGATAGTTGATGTAGATATATATACCATTAATTGTCAATAATGACAATTTAGATATATTTTTCATTAGAATTAAAAATGTGAAAATCATTTTTATGATAAAATGAAATTTGTTTACCTTTTAATGTATATAATTAGCAAGTTTCTTTTTAATTTCTTACAACATTAGTACAATATATCATTAAAAACACGAATAACAGCCAAACTTTCTTGCACAATACCTTCCACCATGTCAAGTTTAAATCAACTCAAAAAAACAAATAACATCATTTCGAACTTCCTACAAATATTATGTAAGAAAACTTTAAAAATTCTCATCATCATTGTAATATTTCATTCAAGAAAATGATCCAACAAATATTGTCCTTGAACCCTTTTAACAAAGAAGCGAACATATCTCCTTGTTTATGCTAAAAAATAAAATTAAATAATTAAACTCTCCCATTTTGGCTTGTGGTCATAGAATTAGCATGTGGATTAGCACTAATTTGTGTTGGCAGCAGAAAGTTATGGAGGCCCTTAAAATAGGTTGTCTTTTTAGACATTAGTTAACTTCCATTTGTTCAATTTTTTTTCTTACATCTCTTCTTTTCAGACAGACCCACTCATTCATTTCTCCCTGCAAAGGAATTAGGAAACTGTTTGAGGAATAATTCGCCCATAAGTTGGTCGCTGTCAACACCCGCCCCACCACACCCCTCCCCTCTATGCAGAATTCTTACATATATTTTTTTGTTTTAGTGGAAACATTAACTTTTTGTAAAGTTTTTTGGCAGGCCTGAAAGAAGAGATTCCCATCCAACAATCCCAGATGGGCATACATTATTATTTATTTGAATCTCTTCAATTTTAAACATGTTCTTAGAGTGTCAATATCTTCTCAAAATTTGTGTTAGTGGCATGAAATGTTGTGGTGGGCATGTGGGGAGACTAGTGAATTCTTGCTTTTGATGACATATCTATTTTTTGGGTACAAATTCTTCATTTTTTTTCAGATAAAGAGTGGGGAAAAGGCTGCCAGCTTATGCTTGATGTTTTGGGCAGAATATAATAAAGAATATGGATGAGAAAGGGAGACTTGAGGGGCAAATATTCTTTTTCTTTCTTCTTTTTTCTGAATTAGTATTGGGTTCTTGATTTCGCCCTAACCACACTTATAATTGAATGGTTTAAAGTTAACCTATGCTGTTACATATTGGGAGCACGAACATGGGGAAGAGCACGAGTTGATTATATTTTAGAGAATAAGGATAAGGGTTCTAATATTCTTTTATTGTTAACCTATGCTGTTACATATTGGGAGCACGAACTTGGGGAAGAGCATGAGTTGATTATATTTTAGAGATTAAGGATAAGGGTTCTAATATTCTTTTATTGTTTTGTAACAAGTTTGATTTGAGGTTGTATGCTCACGATTTTTAAATTCTATATACCTCCACTTTTATTATTGGAATGGTGATTTCTGGATTTGAGTAGGAATGATAATGGGATGGCTCAGAATTCAAACCCAAACTTAACTTGTCATTTAATTCACAAGATCCATATCTATAAATGACATTTCCTTTTTATTCAAAACATTCATAATCAACTAAAAAATTAACTCTTGACTCTTTATTTTCCCCTCTAAATCATAGAATTCTGAGCATCCAATTTTATCACCTTGAAAGCAGCCCTATTTTTACAACAGATCAATTCAATCACCTTATGAAAAGACCATGTTAAATGACACAAATTCCAGTCGAATTTTAGTTGAGAATATGGAATCAGCTTAGGATTATACCTTTTCGTTATCTTCACTTACCTGCCAAGCTAATTTAATAGCAAAATCCAAGGCAAAATCATTTTCCACAAGATATTATCATATGATCCAAAAGTCAAGCTTGTAAAGTTTCTCCATGTTATAAAACGAAAACTGGTGCGTAGAGATGTGTCGAGGCTAATCAGGCTCCAAAAAGCTTCCCAGTTAGTTTTTGGTGTGCGACGCCACCTCGTATCAAAATCACTTTGTTTTCAAGCCAGGCCCCAAGAAACAACGGCTAGAATTCAACTTTGTTCGAAATTTAAATATAGAGCAATTCGTTACTGATCAATGGATCGAGTGTCATTATTCTTATATTTGTATGTGTAAGATTTAAAGTTTAAGTTCAAATGACTCTACATTTATGTAGTTTTGCGAATAAGAAAAAAAAAGAAAGAAATAATTCCTATCTTATGATTTATTCTGTTGAGTGTGCCTTGAAATTCAAGTAGGAAATGACAAAAAACTACAAAGAAAAGGTGCGAAATAGTGCTGAACTGAAGGAGACAACGTCAAGACAATATGATGAGAAGAGCCTCGATAGATATGACAGATATGAGAAGAACACTAAGCGCCGAGGTGCTCAGTTGTAGTGCCTAGGTGTAAGCTTGGGCAAATTTTCTTTGCAACTTGCGCCGAGGCACGACGCACAGGACCCAAGCCCGTTTTGCAATTTATTTGAGTTTTTGAAACCCCTTTTTTTTTTAAAAGTTGGTTATAGGAAACCCTGTCAAAATTAGTTCTAGAATGTTTTAGAGATTTCTCTTTAGATCGGAGATTAGGACGAGGGTGTGGAATGTTTTAGTGAGATTTGTGGGAGTTGAATTTGTACTTAACACTTAATTTGAAATTAATAAATTCATCTCTTTATTGAGTGAATTAAACATATTACTGAATCACGTTAAATCTTATATTTTTTTTATTGAATTTCTTTGCTTGTATTACTTATGTATTATTATTTTATCTTTTTGAGTTACAATATATTCATGATAAATATTTGGTCTAAAAAGAGGCCTTCGAGGAAGGTAAAAAAAAAAAAAAGAAAGTTGTTTTAAGTTAAAAAAAAAAATCCAATCGCTACTTATTTCCCAAGCTAATATTACTACCACTAGCTAAGGCACTTATGAGCCATCGCGGCAAAGATAAATGGTACACAAGCACGCGCAAAACTAGTATGAAAGCACTTGGTTTTCTAGCACTAGTGCACCATCCCTTTTTTTCAATGAGAAAAAAAGGAGTAGGGGAAAGCGACGAATAAAACAAAATTTTTGAATGTGATTCTAAGAATTTTTTAATTAATATAAAATATTTAGTTCAAATTATAATTATTTCTTAAAAATGAGTTTATCCTCATAAAAAAATGTCAAATGAAAAATTTTCGATTATAAAAATGACTAATTCACATATTACTGTAAAAAAATTTAAAATTGTAATCCTAATGTTATAGGCCAAGTAAAGTGATCGAAAGCCATCGGGAAGGATAATTACCAATTCAAAAATTATTACTAAAAAAAAAAATTCAAACTCGCAATAAAAAATTATGAACCAAATAAAGTGAAAATCAAAGCTCATAACTACACACTCAGTCCACAAACTACTACTACAAAATGATTCAAAATCCCAATGAAGAGTTTTGGACCAAATAGAATGAACTACCGCCTGAATAAAATGGGGTAGAATTGATGTAGTGGAAAGAGGTAGCTTGAGAGCCCTTTGAGCTGGTTGTCTACTTTGAGAATTGAAGATTGTGATGGTCTAACTGGTATCAATTTGGAAGCCATGTGATGGGATGTTTGTGGTTAATGAGATGTCCCTCTTCAGTCTTCCCCAACCCTCCCACTCCCACCCCCACCCCCCTACCCCACCCCCACCCATCTTTATACAAGAAGAAAAAAGGCAGACGGTGGTGCTAGCTGTTGCCTTTGTAAAGGGTTGGACTAAAAGCAACTCACGAAATGGGGTTCTTGTAAGGGAAACTTCACACTTTTCCATCCACCAAAAAATCTTGCATAGGAAAGATCAATTACTAGCCATGTGCAACTCAAGTTTTTGAAAGTTTTCAAGGCTTCTTGCTGGTTATGACTCTCATTTCCTTTTCCCTTTCCCTTAATTTTAATTTTGAACGAAATGATGCTCATAGCTTCAATAAAATTTACTTTGTAACTCATTGGGAGGACTATTATTTAAAATACAAATATTTATAAAGTTGTAAGATCATACATGTATAGAATTGATGAAGTATCAAATCACCCAACATACACGCGGATAATAAATAGGTTGGATTAATCCATTACCTATCCAAAAAAATGTGTTGCACATAAAGCCATCTAATTGATATTCAAGGAACCAACTTGACACCCAACAACCTACTTACTCACGGCTACATTGTCAGTTCCTTCCATTGTAAATAACATGTCAAATTATTTTATTGAGGTATGCCACTCAATTACTACTGAGTTTATCTCTTTCTAGCCAATTTCTCCAGTTCCAACTTACTATATGATGATCAGAGAGTTAGCAACTAGCTACCTGCAACCATAACATATGGTGTACTGCAAGATTATAAGGTTTAGATAATCTAAATTGACAATTAGGATGTGGATCAATAAAAAAGATCCCATACTCACATTAGAAATATTCAAAAATATTGTCCAGATAGTGGGTCAAAAGTCAAGCCTAAACATAATCCATTTCAAATGGGGCAAGTTTCAAGTGGCCTAATAGGGAATGAGCCAAAGTGTGGAGGATGATTCTTAAATTTCGAAGAATTTGGGGGGGTGAGAATAATTTTTACCTACCCCACCTCACATAAAACATATAATTATATTGAAATTTATGCTTATTTTTATATTTTTGAACTTAACAGTTAACATTTCTACTAAGATAAAGTTCTTAGCCCTCTACTTGTAAATTTCACTCGCCCATCGTTCTCTATATCCACCTTTATTTTATGATCTTTATTCATTCATGGTACTCAATTGACTTATTTATTCTCGGTGCACAGTTGCCTTATTGTCGATAATAGAACTCGATTAGGCATGACAAAAAATTCTCCAATTTTGAATTCTTCGAGGGGATCTTTGAATTCAAGGACTTGAACTCAAGGAATTTTTCCCTGCAGGATGGGGATGGAGATAAAACTTTCCTCAAAGCAAATTTGGGGACGGGGGTGGGGGTGGAGACGGGGACGAGGATCATACTCCCCGCCCTGTCATATTAATTAAAATATATATATATATATATATATATTATATTACATATATACTATTATATGTAAATATTATATTTTGTATTATATATATTTCATATATCCTATTTTTTAATACTTTTTTAGTAATTTCATATAATTTATAAGAATTTATTAATTATAAAATATAAATTAATAAAATATATTAATAGAGGCCTAATTATTTTTTAATTTTTAGTTATTTTATGCACACACAAAAATATTTTGGGGATTCGGGGAACAGGGATGGGGGATAAGATTTTCCCACGACGGGGGAGTAGCTCCCCTCCCCACCCCATTTCCCGTGGGTGCTATCCCTAAACTCGATAAGATGGAAGGAGGTGGAGTGGGTGGGGTCGAGTACAAAGCAAATGGAGTGTTGCGGGTCAAGTTGTAGATTGAGCAAAATTCATCTCGTCACCATCTCTAAAAATATCAAAGAAAATGTTGATCTAATGAGAGGGGAGCTAGCGACCAAAGCCTTAATGATCCTTGTACCTCCAAAGAAACATAAGAAACTTTTTCCCCTATAATATATTTCCAACATATAGAGATACAATTTTGTTTGTAGTTCCTTTTTTTTTTTTGTGAAACAATATTAGGTTAATCATCACATCAACACATTACTTTGTAGCACGTTAATTAATATCATATATTAGTTGAAGGAAAAGAAGTATGCTTTTGAATGCTTTTTATTAAATATTGTGTCATCCAAAACATTAACTGACCTTCACTTTTATAATTAAGATATATAGCATGAAATTGGCATAAAAAGGACAAAGTTTAAAAATTAAACTGCGTTGATGACAAAGTCTTTGTGGGCTTTCTAAGGTAAAGATCCAATTCTTTCTTTGAATTGTCATTTGCACAATCTATAGATTGTCTAAAGATCTTAACCTACGAAGTCTGATCCTAAAGCCCATTGTTTGGTACCAAGTTTTGTGGTCTTTTGTCCTGTGAAAACGAGAACACACGCGCGTACATATATTAGTTTTCCAACTTTACTCGATTTTTCTTACAGCTGGATTTTAGATGTGTAGACATTAATTTTTAACCAATGAAAAAGTGATACGTACAAAATAATATGCTATATATTAATTTAAAATTTTTATTTTTTTTGAAAATCTATCAAATTTAATTTAAAAATATAAATAGTTAATTTTAATTAATACTTTAGTGTTTATTTTATACTTAAATCAAATATTGATAAGTGTCAAAGATGAAATGTTTATGTCTATAAACCAATCAAATTAAATATATTTAGTATTATCTGTTGATATCTGGTATTATTTCTTAATATCTAGTATTATCTCTTGATAATCTTATATTGTTTTTTGATATTTGATATTATCTTATCAAAAATATAATCATCAAATAACTTCAATTAATTTGGAAGTCTTCCATCCAACATCTATATAAAGAGAGTGACTAAAACTCATTCAACACACAACACAAATTCCAACAAGTGAGAGAACCTTTGAAGGAGTTCAACAATTTTCTCAATTAAATTGAAGGAGATTCACGGCGTTCAAGGTGTTTTTTGCAGAGCTCATATATTTTGGTATTTGATTCGAGATAAATATGCAAAACTCTTAAATTGGCATTATTTTTCTTCATATCAAATTTAAAGAGATCCAAGACATTCAAAGCATTTTTCGCAGAGCTCATATATTTTGGCCTTTAATTTGAGATTAAAGTACTAATTCCTCGAATTTGCGTTATTTTTCTTTAAATCAAATTTAAGAAGATTCACGACATTTAAAGTATTTTTCACTTAGTTTTTTAAATTCAATATCATATTTGGAAAGGAATAATCAAAGGATTATATTAGATATTGAATTCATAATTGATTATATCAAAGGATTTAAGATGATGTATAAATTCAATATGTCTTAATATATATATATATATATACATATACTGGCATTTGCCTGGATTTTTAAATAAAACAAACTCAGACGAGATATTTTTATAATTATGAAATATGATGAAATAAGTTGATAATTTAATTATTTAAAATCGAGATAAGTACTGGAATTAGTGGACTCCTAAAGAAAACACTAAAAAAGCTGTCATCAAATAATTATTGGTCCCATTTTCCCACCTAATTATAGCAAGCAATAATACTCCTTCCACCCACTAATGCATGCTTGTATATATTCATGACATGGAATTTTATGCAAGAGTTGACAAAAATAAAAACTATTGGATGAATTTTATTTTGCCTTTCAAACTAAAAAAAAAAATACATATTTTGTAATATTATTTAAACTTAAGATAATTAAATTAAATTAAATTAACTCGACCATAAAATGATGTAGTTGAATTTTGTCCTTGATTTATTATACAAAAATAATTTCAATTTCAATTTTTATTTTATTTTCAATAATTATAAATAATTAATATTGTCTGGAAAAAGTTGAAAAGATCTTTAGACAAAAGCCAGAGAATAAGAGCAAGCATGGAATTAAATAATTATTCTTCCCAAATAATTTCAGAAAAAAAAAAAAAAACGTCAAGATTGAAATAATTTTATTAAAAAACATATAGATATCCACAAAATGATTAAAGAGTTCTAACCGGCTTTGTTCTCATTGTTATTCTCAAAATTCACAGTTATTGCTTTCATAATGCCTTTTAATTTTGTTCTTCAGGCGATGATTTCAGTTGTACCAGCCTTATAACTGCCAAATATTCAACAATTACCTATGATTATTAAGGATGAAATCAATCTATTAAATGTAAATTTAGGTAAATTTGGAAGAGGCCCTCAGGTCGATACGGGTCGACCATGGGGCTTCTTATACGGTCGATACAGGTTGACCAAAGTGACTTGCCTCAAGGCTTAGTGGGTTGAATCCTCTGATCTTGGGTCTGTTGGGCCTGTTGAATTATATCATTTAATATTGGATCTCGTGAGCTGTATGATTTGTAAAAAGGGCCTGTTGAGCTATCCCATATTACAATCTATTAAATATAAATTTAGTTTTAAAATACAATTAAGTATATCATTTCATAATTAGTTTAGTAGTTTAAATTAATTGCTTGATATTATTAAATTTAAACAACAATTATCTGGAATTTTCCTGACCCTGATCATATTTACTCAACTTGGCATCTTTGACATATACAGGTCATATACCACTAAAGAATCTGGCAGCAGAATCGGACTTTTGTTACTGCCATTGTGACGAAAATTCTTCGCCAGCTGTAATTTACTTGAAGAACCTTTTTAGTCCAAGAACTTGTCTGAATGTTCAATGTCAGTCCCAGTCCCCAGATAGATACTGAGAACCAGGACTTGCTCTTGCAAATTTTGTAATTCTGAGTTCATAAGTGAGATCAATGTTCTGACCTTAACAAAATATATTCCAATATATCACTGCTTAAATCTATTAACCAACACTCTAAAATTTACGTATTTTTCACTGGCTTGGGCATCTAGGTTGGCCGCATCTGCAGTTAAAGTAGTGGAAGGACGGTCAAATTGAAGCCATGGAATGGAGGTATCAATCTGGCCAACCCTTTCCCTACTCTTTCTCCCTCTAGCTCCAAGGTAATTACTATTCTAACTCCAAATTTGTGCCCAATTGAAAGATAATGAGAAGGCTTATGCCAAACCCAAAATTGTTAATGACACAATAAATATGAGTCAACATTACAGTGAGAGTAAAAATACCTATTTATTTGGTCAAAAAATAAGATCAGTATAATAAGCCCACGTCACTGTATAATAAATTCACGTCACCGCTTCTTGTAAATATTCCAAAATATAATAACAATAATATATATTCTCTTGTTACGAGCATTATTTAATAACATCAAACTATTTGCATGATGGTTGGAGAGTTTTCATTATTTGAAAACATTAAACTATTTGCATGATGGATAGAGAGTTTTCATTGAGACCTAATAGTTTTTTTTGTTTTTTTGGTACGTATAGATTTTTATGAACTTATTGATTGATTTATGATTGTCCCGAGTTTAACTCGTTATTTGAATTCAAATATCTCATTCCATATTTCCATATCAAGATTTGATGTCACCAAACCTAAATTCTATAAGACTTCAAAACTTCAACTATTTTTGAACAATTTCACAATATGGGATCAAAGAATAGGGCATAGAGTTTATCACGACATAAATAAATTTTCCCTGCATACACTTTGCTGTCTAAATATCTGAGAAATGGACTCTGCAAGAAAACTTGCAGCCTGAACTCTATTTTCAGCCACGAACAGAGCCACTTTCTTTCTCAGTAATACTTCCAAATAGCCCTTCTCTCTTCAACTTCTCTTCCTTAGCTTTTCTACAGAAAATAACCCAAGAATTCACTTCCAGAGCAACGCAAACCCCTACTAACGTCGACAGGCATAAACAGTACGCCAACTTTGCATAAGAGTTGCCCTCTCCCACCACTTCAAATCCCTGGAAAACATTCACAATCCCTAGAACCACACACGCATATCCGACAAAATGATGGTATGATTTCCAGTATTTCCTGAATTTGTGCGTCGTTTTTGGCCTGAACAATAAAGCCAGCGTCTGAAGCCATCCCAAGCAGAATGCCGCAAACCCGAGTTTGCGGTGGAGCCCATACACCCTCCCTGGTGATAGTTGCCCTAGCTTGATTCCAATGGAGAACCCCACTGTTCCTAAGAAAACAGCGGAAATTTGCACCCCTGCGTGAGCGTAAAACCAGGCTGGCCCAACGGCTTGGATGTGCCTTAGGTAACGGGCAGTAACGGCGCCAATTGGCAGCAAGATTCCCCATGAGATTGCATTTATGACACCATGCGCCGTTTTGAGCGGCATAATGTTGTTGTTTATCTTGGCTGTTGCGCCCGACAAGACATCTATTGTCGTTATGGAGGCAAGATCGTTTATTGTGGTTGGATGGATGGTTGGGGAGTAACCTTGGACGTATAGTCCCCGGTTCCATATGAAATGGATCTTGGTTTTATTTGGGACTAGTTTAATCGTGGTGTATATTTCGATGGTGGCGCCATTGTGTATGGTGGCCATACGGCCACCGTACAAGGCGGCCGAGGAAGAGAGGACATGGATGTCTAGAGGACGGGAGAGGAGAGGGTTCTTTTGGAGCTTGACAGTGGGGTCCAAGATGTATGGAAGTAGGACTAATTGACCCGAGTTTGGATCCGGGAAGGCGATCAGTGCCCGTGTCCCAGTCATCTCGGGTGAAGTTGGATTAATGCCCCACCCGACCCAACCCGAGGGCGAAATGAAGCTACCAAAGAAGGCTAGATCAAGAGTTGCATTGTGGGGATGGAATTGCCAAGCTATGGAGGCTTGTTGGGTAGGAAGTGTCATGCATTTCTCGAATGTTTTGGCCGCAGTTGTCGTTGTGCAGTGAGAGGAGAAGGCCACATTTGGATGAAAGGATAGAAAAATGTGTAAAAGGAAGATAAGCATAATGGTAGTTTAAGTGGAAGAAGAACAAAGTCGGAACTTTGAAATTGTGAAGCTGATTCTTCAACATATATGTGTCAGTATGAGTGTTAATTGAGCATGCTTGTTGATAGTGCCATAGATTAGTCCATATGGTTAATCATGAGGGTGACACTTAGTGTTCTTACCTTTGAAGAAAGGCAATGTCTAGTGTCGTTACTATTATTCTCCATATTCTATTACAGCCTCTTAGATTGTCAAATCTTTGGTCATATTTAGGTAATTTCATATTGTAAGGAAAGGGAAGTTATTGTAATTTAGTAGAGATGGGGCATTACTTTGCTTTGAAGCTAAGACATAGTGAAGTGAACTTGATTTTATTCATAGAACCTGGTCCACATTGAATTATTACAGTTTGGTACTGTCATAAAATTAGCACAGCATTTAGCTAATGGAAAAAGTGAGCATTAGCATATTGCATCATATTATTCTCGACAATATGATAATCACAACCCACAGACGTCAGACAACCACTAGTACTACCATTAAAGCAGTTTGCCCTGTTTATGAACTACTTATGTTACCATTAATTTCTTTACATCTGTATAGGACTATCTAATTATACTCTGCCATTTGCATCTATGCTTTCTGGCCTGTATTATGGGAGTGGTGGAATTCATACTTTTTATGCTGCCTGAGCACAGAGTAGAATTTCTTCATCCCTTGTGTATTCTTGCTACAGTTTTGATTCTCTTATCTCCGAATTTAGCTGACATATAGCATAACAATGTCTCAAGGGAAGGTATCTTCTGTGAACTTCGTGGAAGAGAAAAGAAAAAGTATATATCTGATCTTCTGTACAATATTCTGTCCTTACTTTGAATCAGCTTTGATAAAGGAAAAGACAAGCTATAAAGTAGATTATGACATTTGCAGCATATGTTTGACAATGCAAAGCCTCTTCTACATTTGGTTCAATTGCATAACATAGGATTCCTTTCCTGGTAAAAAATAGTAGGGCTGTTGCCCACAGAAAATCAGTAATATATCAAGTTATCAACACTCTTGAGGAAAATGTCCTCAACAATGAGAGGAAGCGCAAGAGAACTGGGGGAGGCATCTTGCAACGGGATTGTTCGTAGGATGGTGAGCCTTCCTAGAAGCATATTAGGAGGATTTTCCAGAGTCATGAACCAAGGAATAGATCTAATGGGGGGAATAGGAGGAAGAAGGAACAAGCATCATCCTCAAAGTTTCCATTCCCCACAGCCCTTAAATTTTCCCTTTCAAGATCCTTCAAATTTTCCCCTGCAACATCCACAGCAGATGCCCCCAGTGATTCTGGAAGAATGGGCCTTTCTGGCAAATTTCGAGCAGCAATATGGCACGACTCATCCCTTCTTCTATGCATGCCGATTTAGGGATGCACTAAAGATTGCCCAGGATGAGCATAAGTTCTTGTTCATGTACATTCATTCCCCAGAACATCCATTCACTCCCTCTTTCTGCAGAGATACCCTCTGCTCAGAGCTAGTCGTACAGTTTCTTGATGCAAATTTTGTTTGCTGGGGTGCTCTTGCCACTAGAGGAGAAGGTCTGCAAATGGCTACAGCATTAAGGGTTTCTAGCTTTCCTTTTTGTGCAGTTGTGGCTCCAGCTCCTGGTGATAATTTAGCTGTGCTGCAACAGGTGAGCAGAAATCTGATTTATTTCTTAGTTCTGTGGAGGATTATGAAGATGTTTCATAGTTTTGAGTTCTGCCTTTGAGATTAAATTCTTAACTCTTGAGTTTTCCCAACTTCATGGGACTTGGTACAAATTCAGGCATTTCCCAAGACTATTGTTTTTACTGTACAATAAGCTGTATAAAGCCAACATTCTTCTTGTGGTTTGGAGCTTCCTTTAGGTTCTTTGCCAGGTGAACTATGATAGGACTTAAAAATGGGCAAAAATACATTACATTGATGGATTCTTAACCAGCTTAAAGGGTGGTGGCTGAGCAAGACAACGTTCCTTCACTAGCGTTTTTTCTTTTGTGCAGATGGAAGGTCCCGTCTCCCCTGCTGAACTAGTTGAAATCCTACAAAGGACAATGGAAGAACAAGGACTGGCATTTGGAAGTGGCAGGGCTAAACAGGAAGAAAAGAGAAGGGCAGATCTTCGGTTGAGGGAGGAACAAGATGCTGCTTATGTAGCAGCTCTCCAAATAGATCAGGTGAGAAACAAGATTATCAAACATGCTTTTGAGGTTAACTCTTTTAAGTAAACAAATTTGAAACTAGACTATGTTTGCGTTATTGTAGGAGAAAGAAAGACTCCAAAAGAAGTCAAGCTCAGCAGATAGAGTTCCAAAACCAGAGCAGCCTAAGGAAAATCCAGTGAAAAAACAGCCTAACAAAGTCAAAGCAGCTACCGTCATCAGTGCAGAAACCTCTCAGAAAGCAGATACAAGTGGAGGTAAAAAGGCAGAAGCAACTCAGGTACAAGACTTTGCTTTATATTTTCAAGAACACTTGTTTGATTTAGCTTCACAACTAAAACTACCAACACATTGCCAGATTTTGATCCGGTTTCCAAATGGGGAGAGGAGAGAGCATAACTTCTCATGCACGGACAAGATTCAAGCAATTTACAGATACATCGACTCATTAGGCCTTGCCGGAGTTGGAAACTACAGACTAATATCTAACTTTCCTAAAAAAGTTTATGGAGCTGATCAAATGGGAATGAGTCTCAAAGACGCTGGCCTACATCCAAAAGCAAGCCTCTTCTTGGAGCTTCTTTGACATTAATTAGCTCTTGATTTTTATGAAATCCAATGGAGAAGAAGTTCAGTTCTTTCCTTAGTTTCTGCAGGAGTATATTGCTTATGAAAGCATGATTATTACCTAAACTGAGAAGCCCGTTTGGTGGAATGTCAAAATTGGAACTGCTGATACTAACGGACTAGTTCAGTACTGCCATATTTTTTATGTAGCAAAAGAGTCAATGAGAGTGGACCCATGATGGGATAACTTTTGTTAGCGCATTTGCAGCTGGCATTATGCATGATTGCTGTTTTCACTTTCCCTTAAAAGTGGATTTGCTGTCAATTAATTTGAGTAATTATCTTTGGTTTTAGAAAAACTCATTTGAGCAATCCACTTTTTATGGGGAAACACTTCAAGGAATTGTTGGCTGGTTTTACATGTTTTATAGCACAACATAGCTAAGCTGATTTTTATAGCACAACATACTTACCTTTTCTCCCTAATTTCATAAAACATAACTTTTGTAGCACAACGTATTTTTCTTATGCAGGTTGATTTGATAGAATCCAAATTAATATCAAGGCAAGTGAATTATATTTTTTGTGTCGATTATATAGTGAGTGTCATAAAAGTTATTATGGAGTTAATTTAATCTGACCAACTTAGTTTTGGATAAATAATTAATTATAGTTTTTAGTACACAACTACAGATTGAACCGAAAAAATTTATAACACTATTTTAGCCGAAACACGGACAAGACTCATGTTAAAATAAAAAATAAGGGAACTTACTAATAACCAAGTATATTTTTTATTCTGCAATATTATTCTTGAATCTTTACAAAGAAAAAAAAGTCCATTTTATTATTAGAAAAATAAAAGTAATGTTTGGATATGAATTATATATTTTGGGAGAATGAGTTTCAGGAGTGAGGTTGGGGAATATGAAATTTGTGTTGGGAAATATGATATATGTTTGTTTATATTTTGAAAATAGTAAGAAAATTATTTTGGGGAATTTTGGTATGTTTGTTTATATTTTGAGAGGAAACAAATTCTATTGTAGCAGTTAAATCAATATTTTTTTTATTAAATTTTTGGGGTGAAAATGAAATTGAGTAATTTTTTATTATCAGAATAATAATAATAATACATATAATATAATATATGCATGTATATATTGAAAATGGGAAAATTTTGTAGATAATGAAAGATAAAAGAGGAGGATGTTTTGGAAAATTTAATTTAATATTTTGGAGGAAAATTTTTTGTATGTATGGTTACATTTGGGGAAAACAATTTTTGATTTCCCGAAATATAACCAAACATAGCCAAAGAAAATTTATATTTGATCTAACTATAAGAAGATTAAATTATGTTTAGAAAAATTAAAAATACCCAAACACTCCAAAGTTTTTGCTTATTTTTATGTATGAGGGTCAAGTAATCCGATCCGATTCAACATCTTGGACGTCCCGGTTAATGTACACAGCCACATTTCATCCGCCACCTAAACTGAAAAGTATAAGCTTATTTCAACAATACATTATAAATGCCCTCGTCACTTGTCATCCAAAGTATTCTGAACCTCTACCACCATTTTTAAGACACCAGCTCACATTTCAGGCTTCTTCATTCTTCAAGCATCTATTCAAAGTACCTTGAGCTTGGTTTTTGACATGACTACCCTTAGGTTCCAGACCTTTAAACTTGGCAGATCTCATAAATAGATAAACAAAAAATAAAAAATAAAAATCAAGGATCGAATTGAGACACACTTTGCTAATTAAAACAAATACTTAGGGAATTGTTTTAGGGATATATAATTAAATATATCTTCATTGTGTCTTTAAAATACAAAAACTATTTTTTCAAAATACTCTTTATTATTCTTCATTATCCTCAAAATTTTCTCATTTTCATATATATATATATATATATATATTTATTTATTATTCTAATAAAAAAATAATTTAATTTTATTTTCACCAATAAAAACCCAACAAAAAATATTAATTTGACTGCTGTAATAAAAAAATGTCTCCTTCCAAAATATTAGCAAAAATATCAAAATTTTCTAAAATCAATTTTTAACTATTCCTTAAATATAACTAAACATCAATTACATTCTCTAACATAACTTTTACATTTTTCAATAATTTATTCTCCTAAAATACAAAATAAACATATAATAAAATTATACAAAAAAAATATATAATCAAGCATTCCCTTGTTTTCTAGCGTTGGAAAATGTGGTGAAGAGTAAAAATAGAAAATGGAAAAATAATAAACATATCTTGTGTATGAATAATTAAACTCAAAATTCATAATGCTTGACAAATCGCACAAGCAACCACAACGTGTCCATACTAACGAATTTAGGTTCGCTACTCTACGCGGAAATTTATAGAGGTTGGCAACGATTTCATCTCTCTCGCACAATCTCACAGCATATGTAAAACACAGAAAGTCGTACTTTCGATTTCTAAGAGTCAAAATCACAAACTATTTGATGAAATGGCGCATTGTTTGAGATTCCGGCCACCGCTGGCCCACCATTTCAAGGCAATCTCTATCCGTTACCAGAGACCCACCAAGGTTTTCAAGCTCAGCATTCGCAGTTGTTCTGTAGCTCCGGAAAATACCCGCAGGGTACTCGCTTTTCGCTGCCTGTTGTGTATTTTATCTAATTTCTTGTTGAAATGATGTGTATTTCTTCGTGTTGATGTTTTGTTTCAATCATATGGTATTCCTTTTTAGTATTTCTCCTTAAATTTTCTTCTTGTTTGGATGCTGCAAACTCTGGTTGAGATTGGAAGTGAAATTGGTCAATGGCAAAGAAAATAACTCCAAATATATGCTTTTCTTAATTAATAGAAATGTGCTCTCTTATTTAGTCGGAAAAGGATGGTAAGAGAAAGAAAGAGAGGGGATAGTTCATTTCTTCCATCTCAAAATTTTCAATCAATCCCAAATGGGGTTGGAGAAGTTGATTCTACTGAAAAAGACTGCACACTCCCCTATTGCAGGATTATGGTGGTTGTTCTGTTATTTTTCAGGTTGATAAATATGAGGTGTAAAAGTGATAAAATCTTGAAAATATGCCCCCTCTCCTCTAGTTTTATGATGATATTAATTAATCAAAGGAAGGGATTTCACTTGCTCCCCCTTAGGATACATACGAATATGGACTGTTGCTATATCCCTCCTCTAGCTGCGGGATTTAAATGCTTGCTTCTTTCATTTCCATAAGTGAGATCATGTGTATCTAATGTACATGTTGTTATAGTTAGTATTTTTTACTTGGAAGGGAAGAGACTACAGAGTACTTTTATATAGATCATTTAAATACTATTTAGTTATGATCAGCTGAAGTTGCTTTATACAAGTAGTCATGAAACACCCACGAGGAATTCTGCTTCAGTTCATGCCTTTTAATGAATCATATGCTTGATCAGCTCTTTCGTATTGCAGTTAGTGGCAGAAGTCAAAGAAAAGCTTGAAAAAGAACACAATAGTCTCCCAGTGGGCAAATATGGAAGAGATGATGAAGATTTGATCCTTTGGTTTCTCAAGGATCGAAAGTTTTCTGTTGAAGAAGCCATCTCCAAATTGGCTAAAGCCATTGTAATTATAATTCATAGTCTCTTGTTATTCTGCTAAGTCCAACCATCTTTGCTTGGTGCATGTGGAGGCAATTACTCACACCCTATTCCCCTTTCTTATTTTCCTTTCGTTTTCTCCTTTAGTAGGTTGAGGAAAGAGTAAAGAAAGACTCAAATTCTAATTCTAAACAAGCTTCAGTTAGAGCCATTTGTTTATTCATTTTCAATTGATGACATTAATAATTATGTCTTTTAAAGCAAAAACAACGAGAATAATAATAAACAATAGTAATTTGGTTTTTAAAAAATATATTTTGTTGATTTATGTTCACCTTGCATTTATATTTACCTGAACAGAGATGGCGTAACGAATTTGGTGTATCAGAATTGTCGGAAGAATCAGTCAAAAGTGTAGCAGAAACTGGAAAAGCTTATCTGCACAACTCTCTTGATGTACAAGACAGACCAGTGCTAATAGTGGAAGCATCCAAGCATTTTCCGGGGGTATGTGACCTGAACTGCCTAGTATCTTTGTCTACTGTCAGCCCACTGTCTCCGATATTATTTGTGGATTCAGAAAGTAAAGCAACCAATTAAAGAGTCCCTTATTAATTTGGTCAAAAATTGAGCCCCTTACTTGATGGAGGAAGAGCCCCGATTTAGTTGCTAAATAGAGTAGTAGAGGTGTCCTTCTGAGATTGTTTCATTAAGTGAGACCTCCGACATACTCAAAGTTGTTTGTCACCATAAATCAACAGAAAATCTCTTGATTCATGTCACTGGAATCATCACAGCCAACCAAGTTATCTGTCATTGGCAATTGTGGTTTTAGAGTATATAGCAGTTTCTACATCAAAAAGAAATTTTGGTTTTTCATCCTGTGCTCCTCTGCTAGCACTTCATTTACCAAGTAGATAATATGTTACTGAATTCTGACAATACATCATGTTTTTCTTACGGTTTCGGCCATTGTTAGGAGAATATTCCAGTGCTTACACAAATTCTCTCGAAATTTTTAGCTCCATCTGTAAGCTTTATTTTAAATTCAATTTATCTTGTTGGTGATATTAATCATATATAGTGAAACAGGAGCAGGACCTTTATGAAGATGAGAAACTCTGTGTGTTCTTAATTGAGAAGGCGCTTAGTGAGCTTCCAGCTGGGAAGCAGGAAATACTTGTTATAATAGATCTTCGAGGGTTTCGGATACAAAATGCTGATATGAAGTTTTTAACATTTGTGGTGAGTCCCTAAAATTGTGTTTTCCAACATGCGTGGAAGCTCTTTGTCAATGTTTTGGGTCTGAACCTCTTCATGGATAATCTCACTTCATCAAGGCAATAGATCCTCTTGGAGTTGGCTAATAGGAAATCATAGAATTTTCTTTTGTCACTTTTGTGAATCTCTTTTTTATTTTCATGAACCATTCAACTATTCGAGTTAATCACACACCATTCAACTGCTAATTAATGTACTTTTTCTTCCATTCAAAACTGTGTATGTTTTACTGCAGTTTTTTATGTCAATAGAAAATTTCTTCTTTGATATTTTATAAAGCACACTGGTTATTTTGTGTTGCCTTTGTCCTTGTGCAGTTTGATGCATTCTACTACTACTATCCAAGACGGTTGGGGCAAGTCCTGTTTGTGGATGCCCCATTTATATTCAAGCCATTTTGGCAGCTAGTTCAGCCCTTGTTAAAATCATATGCTTCCCTGGTGAGCAATTCCTTCCATATCTTATGATTTACAGGTGCTGGAAATGTTTTAGTATTGTACGTCAACTAAAAAACATCATTACCATTAATTACTTCTGTGCTGAATGCTCAAACCTCATATGCGCCCTCTCATATTCAATTGATTTCAATCTCAATATTTCCCTTCAGTAATGTATTGAATTGCCATTCCTTAATCAACATCTTTTTAGCTGCATTTCTTTGTTCCTTTAACAACCCACTTTCATCATGCATTAGTGCAACTCTTTCACATTTCACATGAAAGTAGGACTAAGCTTAACTGTGATCTTTCATGCATGTGGATCAAATTCACTTTGACCAGGTTATTCTGAATAATTTGCCTCTACTGCAATGTTTGAATCAAGGAATTTAATGAGGAAAAAGAAAAAGAAAATGCAAATAAGCAAAAACGAAAATATAAAGTTACATAATTTGAAGCGTAACAAGTACTCGTTTTAGCATTTTCCTTGTTCAAATCTAATATCCATATGTAGGGATGTAACTCATTGTTATTTTAATCTAAAAAATTAAATAATTATGAACAAATGATGGCCCCAAGTACGTAGTTGCTCAGAACAGAGATTTCCGATCTTTTTCGTTCAATTTTTTTCTCGTGCATTGTGCTTTTCACATACGGTTTTGAATTTTTTAGGTGAGATTTTGCTCAGCAAGGGATGTCAAAGAAGAGCATTTTACAGCAAAAACTGTTCCAGCAAGCTTCAGGGAGTGAATTCACTGGTGGCCTTTGACTGTTGGGGGAAATACTAACATGGATAGCCTCAAATCGATGGTCAATAATGGCATAGCCAGAAAATTTATGGAAACATTTTGAAACAACTGTCCACTGGACTATATATTATACGCATGTTATTTTGATCTTTTAAAGATTACT
>JACGDI010005798.1:119050-129917 GCA_014898725.1 Jacaranda copaia
CCAGAACGAAATTTTTGAGGGGGTTAAAAATAAAATTTTCCAAACAGATTATACACTATCATTTGTAGTAATGTGTACTAAAATGTTGAATATTTTTTGCTACAATTGTTTGAAAAATGTACTTTTGCTTGTAAATGTATTTTAAATAAACAACTACTAATAGTAATGTGTACTAAAAAGTCGAATATTTTATACTGCAATTGCTTGAAAAATATACTTTAGATAAACTTATTATATACTACCACTTTCAGATAATGTGTACTAAAAGGTTGAATATTTTATATTGCAATTGCTTTTAAAATATATTTTATATAAACAGATTATATACTATTACTTTCAAGTAATGTGTATTGATTGAATGTTTTTTACTGCAATTGCTTGTAAAATGTACTTTACATAAACAGTTTATATACTCTCATATATAGTAATGCGTACTAAAAGGTTGGATATTTTGTACTATAATTATTTGTAAAATGTACTTATTATAAACAATTTATATACTCCCACTTATAGTAATATGTACTGAAAGGTTGAATATTTTTGTACTATAATTACTTGTTATATGTACTTTAGATAAAACAAGTTATCTCCCACTTATAGTAATGTGTAGTGAAAGGTTAAATATGTTGTACTATAATTACTTGACAAATGTGCTTTACATAAATAGATTATATAGTTTTATTTTCAAATAATGTGTATTGAAAGGTTGAATATTTTCAAAAAATGTACTTTAGATAAACAAATTGTATGCTATAATTTCTTATAAAATGTACTAAAAAGTTGAATGATTTGTTCTACAATTTCTTCTAAAATATACTTTACATAAATAGATTATATACTACTATAATTTCAATACAAATGATATAGTCCAAAATTCTTCAAAATTTGTCTCCTTCATACCCACATATTCGATAAATACTCTTTTTAGCTGATTAAGAAAAAAAAATACAAGATGAAGTGAATGACCTATTATAAACTGAGAAGGCGGAAATGTGGTGGTGGTGGTTGCGTTGTTGGGCTCGATTTGCTTCTACGACCCTTTTTTTTCCCAGTAATGAAAGATGAATGTAGGGTTAAGTGTTTGAGAATAAAGATAAAAGGTGTTTAGTTGTGTGGATAAAAAAAAAGTTAAAAAAAATGAGTGAAAAATATTATATGTAACAGTATTTTTGTCAAATTAAGTGGATCAGAAGTGATATCTAAAATTTAACAAAATTGGAGAACTTATTCTATAAAAATTCAAGTGGAGACTGAACATGTTTTTAGAAAGTGATTTTGATATTTTATAATAAATGCCTTAAGAAAAAAACCAAAGAATAAAATAAAGAAGAAAGAATTACTTGCTATACTGTTCAAAGTATACAGCTTCCCTCCGATCCCATTTTCTCCAGTCTACTCCAATTGTAACTAATGTTGCCATAAGCCAAAGTCATTTTACAGACGTTTTCTAGCGTTTTCAGTTTACAGCTTCTCTTCTCTCCCCAGTTTACAGTCTTCCCCAATCATAACCAAAGTCGCATTAGCCGAAACAAGCCAAATTCAATCTCATATTTCCATCCGTTGCAACTTTTTGTCAAATCAAAGAAAAGTTCTTTCATACATTAACTCCAATACCATCATCTCCGTATTCTTCCTGTGTTTCGTTTGTTCATAGGAAATGGGTTGTCCTAGAATCTTGATTCTGGGAACCGTGCTGTTCTTAGCAGTTATAATTACAGAAAAGGGTGAATGCAAGGCGTTGGAATCACCACAGTACACAGTGGTGCATTCAGAATCTGATTTTGAGGTGAGATTTTATAGGGAATCAGCTTGGATGACTGCCCCAGTTGATGAAATCTCCTTTGAGAAAGCTACCAAAGATGGCTTCCATAGGTCCCCTTTTCTGATCTTCATTTCTTTCTGTCAATTATTCTTATATGTATTATTAATAATATCATAGTGGTTTGTTACTATTCCCCATCTCCTGATTGTTCACGGGATTATAAGGAATGGTAAAAGAAAGAAAAATGAAACTAGTTTGGTGTTTTGTTATAACTTCTTGCAGTTATGATCTTACAAGTATTTTCAGAATTTAGCCACTGGTGCAGCGCTCTGCAGCTTTCTTTGGTTATTTTGAAGTTTCTTCTTTTAAAGAAAGGGGGAAAAATCTGAGATTAGTGTGCAGGCATAGTCTATAAGATGATATATGGTGTTTGTTGGAAAAACAGGCTGTGTTATTTATACTAAGATTGCAATTGGTTTAAATCTTTGGTTGATTCAAATTTTCTTCAAATTCCTCTTGTAAAGATATTTTAAAATTCATACTTAAATCTCATTGCATGTTCCAGAGTTTGGTCACTGAGTTTTGAAGATTGTTGCAGGCTGTAAAGCTCACATAGCTTAAGATAACTAATCATAACCCAAATTCAGAATAGAGCTGGAAATATATGATTCAGCAACATTAGAAATTACTTGATCTTTGATCCAAAAGAATTCCTATTTTGTTTTCCTGGTTCATTTGCAAGTGGGGAGGTACCTATTCAGTAATGAATTCAATGATTCATCAGTTGTAATTATATTTATCCAATGGAAATATGATGAAACACACTCATGTAGACTTGAACCTTAGATGTAGTGAAAGATGAGGCAGCTAACCAAGAAAGGTGCATCAGTAACTCTGGTCACTGCAACTGTTGCTCTACATACTCATTCCAAATTTCTGCTGCTGCAGATTATTCCAATACATAGAAGGAGCAAACTTGAACTTTTCTAGGATATCAATGACCGTGCCTGTCTTAACAAGCATAGTCCCAGGAGCTGGACCTCTCCACTCATCAGCATACTTTGTGAAATTTTATTTGCCTGTGAAGTTTCAGGACACCCCACCCCTTCCACTTCCTGAACTGAACCTTCAACCCGACTGGTGGAAGAGTCACTGCATTGCTGTCAGGAAATTTTCAGGATTTGCAAGGGATAACAACATTGTGAAGGAGGCTGAGAAACTGGCCGTCAGTTTGAGCCGGTCTCCGTGGGCAAACTCAACTTCTACTAAGAGTGGATATGCTTACTCTATTGCACAGTATAATTCCCCCTTCAGGTTCATTGGGCGCGTTAATGAAGTCTGGGTGGATGTTAGTGGATCTGAGGAAGATGATTGCAATTCCAATCTCTTGGCTGCATACTGAAAAAAGCACCAAGTGACACCAAAGGACACAGAAGTCCTAATTGAGTGTTATCTTTTTATGTAGAATTGGACACAATCGACCTTGAACCTTGATAGGGATGGCTGGTGTTTTCAGTTCTTTTCTTTTATAGAGCTGTGCTTCTTGCTACGGACATGTTAGCTGGCTGAAATGTATGTTTTACTGAAAGTATTGCTCACTGGACTACACATGCACCGCCAGGGAGCTTTCACCTAATTTACGGTGGGAATTTCTGCTAAATCTTCATGTAAATTAAGTTGTGAACAAACGTATCTTGGGTCTGCTAATGACATCTTGATTTGAAAAATCTATATTGTGACAGTTCTTGATCCACATGCTACATCAGCTGCAAGATTGGGGTCTGGTCTGGTCGAATGCTAATTCTGATCTGCTGCTGTAAAAATCATGTAGGGAGTGTCTGCACCGACTTTTGAAAATTGTTCTTTTTATCTTTTAGTTGAATTTTTATTGTTTTGGAGAATTAGGAATGGTGCTTTTATTTTTTATGTTCTGAAGTTCAGCAAAAGCTAAGCGGAATAAAAGTTTAAAAGTCGAAAAATAACTCTAATCACTATTAAACTTCTCCACTTTTACTGTACCAAAAAGCAAGAACTCTTGCGAACTTCTTCAAATTAGTTTGGTTGGATTTTTAAATTATCTCGTGATTATTTATCATGTATAATTTGTATGGTTCTTTTACCCTTGTGGTATAATTTAATTAATATAATAAATAAAGTCATAAAAAGTGGCACATATAAACACAGATGTGGATCAGATTGCTTATGATTAATCTAACCAAACGAATGATAAGATGAAAAAACACTATATTCTATCTTATCATCCCAACCAAACTAACCCTTCTATTATTACATTGGTGGGAAGCATGTTTTCAAACCAACTATGGCAAACAAGGAGCGCAGATAAGAATAGTGCAAATGGGACTTCCCAGACAAACCCTTGAGTTCCCAATTTTGGAAATCAGACCCTCTACTCCTCAAAAGAACAAGAGAAGAATTAATAGACATGCAACTTTTTTCATATGAGTCTTAATCAGTGATGACATTGGATTCTACAAATTCATATAATGGAAGATCACTCAAATTTTTACATCCTCTAATCAAGAAATGAATGCAGCTAATAATTAATCAGGCTGCCTTCTGGGACATAAATAAGATGGCACTGAAGTTCTAGTAGCTACAACTTTCTTTCCTAGCATGGGCAACTTAATTTGGCAGCAATAAACAATTAGCAGAAGGAATAAAAGCAAAACAAATGTGACCACTGGGGAAGTTATAACTACATTCTCTTTCAGAGTCAAAATGGGACGTTGAGATTTTTCAGCATTAAGCCATAAAAACTCTCCCTCAATTAGTGAAGCACCTAATGTCCAAGAAATGTCTTCAGGCCCAAATATTATTTCAACGCCACTGAGACAAAGAGCATTTTCTATAAGTGATGTCAAATAGGGCACTCGAAAACAATAGTGTCCATCAATGCTTTTCTGATTAGCCCACGATCTTGAGCACAACTTCTGACCCAACTCCCACATCATAGTCAGATTTGCCCTCTGGCTCAAATTTAGAGCATGGTGGACAGCAAAAAACCCAGATAATGCATGGTAACGGGAGACAGTATGCATGGTTTTTGTTAGATTTAGCTTTGTATTTCCTGCACAGAAATTGAAAGTAGGTGTTAAGCATTTGAGATAGCTTCAAGTATCCTCAATCAAGGGGAAAAAACAAGATGAGAGGGGAATAGAGACAATAAAATAAATCCTGATCAATAAGTGGAAATCATTCAGCCAAACAGATAAATACCTAGCAATATCTGGTTTCTATCTTTTCTACTGAAGGAATCTGTTTATTGTATCCCCTTCAGTCTATGGAATATGATAATCCCAAACGTTGAAATTCTCAGAAAAACATAAAATTGAAATTCATGCATGATTTTTGTTGATTGTATAAACTTAACAATATGTCTTCTTCTTTGAACTACTTCATGCATTTATAAAATTAATACTCCTTAATAATGTATGGATCATGGGGCTGGGGAAGGCTAACTGATATTCTTTAGTAATGTATTGATCATGTGCTGCGAAAGCTAGATAACAAAATAGCTCTGTTTTGTAACTTCTGTTTAGATGCGATGAGACAAGTGAACAGTTCAAGATTAGCTGGCTGCCTTGCTTATTGTTCAAGCTCAACAAGATTTCTTAATAAGACAATATCCAGAAATTGCTTTAATCAACCTCATCTATGAAGTAAAGCTTAGTAAACTTTATCTGTCTAGTTTCTTTTTCTTATTATCCTTTTGAAATGGTGTTCCATGACAATTTATTGGTGTTCCACATAAATTATGCACCACCGGCACAGGAATGAGACAAATGAGATATTTCTTCATTTCTGATGGGCATTTCTCAAAATTCATTATCATTGCTTGCTCAAACTTTTATGCGCTCGAAAAATGCTAGATAACATCATATCTCCTCAAATTATAAATAGAGTTGCAAGTGTGTAAGATGTTAAGAATATTCCAGTACCAAACAACTTCAGACAAGCCTGAGGCATAATACTTCTATTTAATTGATAACTAACCATCACCATCAACAATGTTTATTAATCATTTATGTATAATTGCTTCCTCTAGTGATAAAACATGATCCTCCCATATACAGAAGGACGCAGAGGGAAACTACCAAAGGATACAAAAATCCAGATCGGGTAAAAACCAAATTATCTGTTTGTGAAGTCATGGATCATGATAAAGATCAATCAGAAGTAGCAACTCGTATGTATGGCCATGACACATTCAAGTAACTCCAAGGAATCAAAAGTGTGAGAACTTGAATAACTTGCTAAAAGATTATATTCTCAACATAAATTCAACTGACCTCCATGAGAAAACAAGCCTATGCAGTTTGAATGATAACGTTGGCGTGACCACTCTGAACTGCTTGAATTGATGGCAGCTGCCCGTGCAATTACTTCACACTGCTCCCAATTCGGTTCCCCAACAAGGAAAACAGAATTTAACTCATTCTGTTGTGGATGTTTGCTCAAATTTCTTTCAACTCTAGAATCTAGGCCAAAGCAACCATGGCATGTGTAGTTTTGGACGAAACCAGAACCAAGACATGGATGTCTGACTTCAAACATGCCACCAACACTTTCTCTGAGTGCCTGAATATGACTTAGCATAACGATTGTCCTATCAAATGCTTCATTAAAACCAAAAGCTGGTAATGAATATGCTGCAATATCATGTTCAAGCAGTCCAATCTTTGATCTAAAAGCATGCTCGTCTTCCATTGAAACATCTACTTCAGCAACAACCTGCAACGATGAGCCTCCTAAATCAAGAAGTCCCAATGCGGGCAACCTTAAAGAACTGCCAAACACCCCCATTTTATAATTCAGTGCAACCCAACCATAATATGCTTCTTCCTTCCCACTCAACACCCTAATCCAGCTCTTCCTATACAGAAATCCATGCTCTTTCACAACATTTTCAACATCCTCCAGAACCCGCTGAGCACTCTCAGCTGCTAACCTCCTCATTCCAGCTGTAGCTAAAACAAATATAGGCGTGGCACTACGCCTCTCCAAAGGTACCCATTGTTCCGCATATCTAATCAACGGCTCTAAAGAGGCCCTCACACCGATTGCATCATTAACAAAATTATGCAACCCGGGCTCAGTTTGCATGCAGTGATACTGACAACCATTGCTCTTATTCATATTATCTGGGTAAGCATGCAACAAAATGGGCAAATTCCCACTAAATTTACTTCCATTTCCTATCATCCATTCAAACACATTTACTCTCGAGCCAGTACTTCCACAGTCCAATACAACAGTAAAATATGCGCTCACCCTCTCAGACATCAATATCCCTTCTTTGTAAATAAAAAATCCACCAACTATTCCTAAAATCAAGAATATCAAAACTGTAATTATGACGAATTGCCCCAATCTGGGGTTCTGAGTAAATCCCGTAATTTGAAGTTTCGATTTGGAAGGCGACTTGGTCTCCATTCTAAAACTTCAATTATTTAAACCGAACCCAATATTACTGCTCAGCTAAACATCATCTTTAGTTTTGAAAGCCAAGCCACCAGGCGATGAAGCATAGCACGGAATCTGATGTAGCAATATTTATAATCTGAACAGCACAGAATAGAACTGAATGTGGATCACCTTCGAAGTTCTGATCAACTCATGAAAATTTCACAAATAGACAACCTGGAAAGGTCTTGATGAAATGTTATCTCACCTTCTTGGTGGGCACCAAAGACATACTCGCAGATCTACGGTATGCTTGGGTTGGGGGAGTGTTGGCCGGGGTTTGGGTTATGCAGGATAAGTAGTTTCGAAAGCAGAGAAAACGTATCGGTAATGTTTGGCATGAATTCTCATATTTGAATTACATGTCGTGGAAGGATGAATTTGGAGAGTGATTTTTGGTTGGGAAATATGAAATTTGTATTGAAAAATATGATGCATTATGTATATTTATTTATATTTTGAGAATAATAAAAAAATTATTTTGAGAAATTTTAATATGTTTGTTTATATTTTGGGGAAATTAATATTTTTTTATTAAATTTTTGAGGTAAAAATATAATTAAATAATATTTTTTATTGTAAAAATAATAATAAAATATATAATATATGTAATGATTGAATATAATTTTTTAATTATAAAAATAATAATAAAATATTATAATATGTATATATAGATAGATTTGAAAGGGTATTTTGGGATTAATTTTGATTGTTTAGGAGAAATGGCTACAAAAATGTCTAGAATTTTGTTGCAAAAATTTTAGATTTTAGAAAATAATAAAAAGTGAGAAAAGAATATTTAATAAAAAAATTATTGGAAATTACTTATGAAAAAACTAAGAATCTATTATATTTTTATTTTTATTTTTATTTTTTTCGCTTTCTTATCTAAATTGAGCCAAACATAAGTCAAATTCAAATAAAACTAACTTTTATCGAACAGGAAAGAAATGTACAAAGATGATTCATCATACATAACGAACTCAGCACAAATGAGCTCCTACTCATTAATCTAACTGAGTATCCGAAGGTTTAATTGATTTCCTAGTCAAATTCTCAATTGAATTAAAGAAAATGTTAAAACTTAATTCGCTATGCCTTGTCGAAGTCAGCTCAAATGGGCTCATAGCGGTTAATCTCGAGTTGAGCATTGAACAATTTGAATCATTTTTTGATCAAATTTTATCAAACAAAAAAATATTCAATCTTAATTTGTTATGCTTGTCAAACTCAATTCAAATAAGCTCCTAGTGACGAATCATAAGTTGAGCATCGAAAACTTGATTCATTTTCCGTCAAAATTCATCCAAAAAACATTATGTTCAAACTTGACTTGTTATACCTAAGGAACTCAGCTCAAATGAGCTCCAAGTGATAAATCTCGAGTGACGTATAGAACAACTTGATTTGTTTTCCATTTAAATTTTGTCGAACAAAAGAAGATGATTAAACTAAACTTGTTATGCTTAATAAACCCAACTAGAATGAGCTCCGAGTTGTTAATCTCAAGCCGAGTATCGAACAAATTTATTTGTTTTAAAATTTAGCCCAGTAAATATTTCAAGATGCAAGTGGTCGATAATCAATTAACCAGAACTTAATATACTGAAATAAAACTTGAACTTGAGTTCGGAAAAAAAAAAGAAAAAAAGGCATAAATCAGACATGATCAGTGAGAAGCTTCTTCTTCACAGAATTTTGTGTACTCTTTTGCTTCCATCAAGGATGCCAGTTCAGAAGGATTGATGGGCTTCACCTTAATCATCCATCCATCTTCATATGGGCTCTTATTGATCTTAATTCCATCACAAAAACAAGATCATCATCATCATCATAAGACAACCTCAAACCATACCTCAGAAAAACAAGAAAATTAATGTAGACTATGTATTTCATTGATTATGATCATGAAGAATTCATTACCAGTCCTGGAGTTTCGGATAGATTCGTGTTGACCTCAATGACCTCACCGGAGATGGGAGAGTTAACATCACTGGTGGCCTTAACACTCTCAACGGATCCAAAGCTTTCCCCTTGTTTCACTGATCTCCCTGCTTCTGGCAGCTCCACAAACACAACTTCTCCTAGATGGTCCTGAGACAGATACAACCTCAGCAGTATCGAGTGTACGTGCATTATGTAATAACACCCTATCCTATGTTGTGATATTGAAAGTGATGCTCGATGCAGGAAAAGAGATGGAGGGAGTAGAGGATGGGACAAGGCAAATGCCTTGGTATTATCACACATTGAATTATTCATCCCTCTCCTATTCTCCTTGATCTTAAATCATGGAGTCATGAAAAATCCAAACGTTTTAAAAACAGATAAAGAGTTCCTTTGATGAAATGAGCTACTTCATATACGTCCAGAGTCCATCAAAAGAGCTTAGAGAAAAGCTTTGGATCCAATTCCTATATATGCTGGTGAATATGAGTGCAATTTAAGCTCGTGTGCAATTATACATTTCTACATTAATTGATAAAACTGTTTTTCATTTCTTGAAGCTCGAACTATCTCCCGAACGAAATATGTAGCTAAGAGAAATTATAAATCGAATAAAAATATTTCATAGTGAACGTGCTCAAGCCCATCGCAGGTATGTACAACTTCCACAACTTTGTATACCAACATTTAAATCTTTTGCCCATTTGAAACTACATTATATACATGTTTATGTAAAACTATATTATGTACTAAAGTTTAGAATTTTATTCTAGAAATAACAAATTATCCGTCATATTTTTGTAAAAACTCAATCTTGCCTCCTTCAACAGCTAAGCATATTTTGAATTAATTTTTGCATGGATTGAAGCAGCAACAGCTGCTGCTAAGTTATCATCCATCCAAGTAATGGAACAAATTAAACAACATTAATTATAAATAACAGAAAATATAAAGGAGAGTAAATTAACCTGGGCATGGTGTGTGATTCCAATGGTAGCCACAGGTCCATCATGCTTTACCCATTCATGAGAAGAAGCATATTTCAACCCCTCCAGCACTGCAAAAAATCCCTTAATATATTAATCCATAAATGGTCATATATGCAAAAAGAGAGCAGAAATCCCCTTCAGAATTTCTTTTCTTTTCCTTTCCATTTTTTTTACCAGTTGAAAAGCATCTGGAGAGTGAAAAGGCAGGAGAAACAAGAGCTGATTTTGAAGCAGAAGTTGAGAGTCTGAGGGCATTGGCCGTAGAAGAAGCCCACATTCTGAGTGCCATTTGGGAGATTATTTGAGTGCTTTATCTGCTTTCCTGCTCAGCCCAAAACTTTCTTCTTTTTTCTGAGTGCAACAGAAAGAAGGAAGGGGGAGGAGGGTTACAATATAGTAGTTATTTTTATTATCTTTGATGAATGGTGGAAAATGAAAGCCTCATCTAGGAACTGAGACCGAGAGCCTTTGTTCGTTTATTATTATTATTTCAGGTCATAAAGATGGGGAATCTCCAGGATAAATCATTGTCGTGATAACCAGCTAATAATCCTAAGTCTTGCCTACGTTAGTTAATTACTTGAAAATTTAGATTCGCGTTGAAAATGGGAGCTGTATACGAATGATATGTAATTTATTCGGCATTAGATAAGTCAACGGTATTTTAGATTTAAAAAAAAAAAAA
>JACGDI010005798.1:138940-182322 GCA_014898725.1 Jacaranda copaia
AGCACCAGAAACTGATAAACAAAATGTTGCTACACTCATCTAGTCCTTGGAGAGAGATTCTGAAAAAATAAATAAATAAATAAAAACTAAAGATTATAAATCTCTGTCCTTAAAATTGAAAATTGTTGATCATAATTTATAAAATTTTAAAATAAGTAATAGATATTCAATTTGGGACTAATCTGCACTCTACATTTTATTTTTCTTGAGAATTATTGGTAACGTGTGAGCCCTTAAATTCTAGTTTCATTTCTTTCTTTCCCCAAATTTCCCTCCTCCCAAGGATTCTGGCTTTACAACAATGCCAGAGGGAAATAAACATTCCAGAAAGAACAAAGAAGCCACTTTCTTTGCTTCACCCTACCAAAAACCCGAACCTCGGATTCTCCTAATTCTCGCCATTTTCGCTGACACTTCTGAGCTGAGTAGCCCAAATATTCCTCGGAATGAAATGGGTTTTTCTTAATATCATAAAAAAAATTCTCTCTGTTCTACTTTTCAGTTCCTAGCAGTGCAGTTGATGCAATTTTAACATTGCTTGTTGAGTAGCAAAAGAATGGTGGTCAAAACAAATTCCCCATTTTCCTGTGGTTCTACAAATCTTTCTTCACCTTCTCAAAGAAGGGCAAAACTGACGGTATGTGTTGTATTTATTGAAGTTACTGGTGATTTTCTTTAAGGAGACTTAGAGGTAGTCCTGTTCTCTTCTTGGACTCGTTGGAGTCTATACGAGTTTTCAAATCATGGCATGTTTATGCTTTAAATCAATCAGCAATCTACATACAAAAGAATGTCATGTTTATGCTTTAAATTCAGCAATCTACATACAAAAGAACTGATTTTTGAAAATTTTCTACTTGGCATTGTGCTAATTAGACTGTACAGAAAAGTTTGTGTTTTTAATTTTCAGAAGGGGGCTAATTAATATCAGGCTAATATGTGGTTTCAGAGCATGGAAGCTTTGACATGTGGACAAGCTATCGATGCCTTTTTGTAGGATTTTATAGTAATCCATGTGATGTTAAATTATATTTCAATATTTGTTTTGCGTTTGTTTCTTTCATTTAATAAGTAAATATTTCTCAGGATTAATTATAGATGATTCCCTATAAAAAATTGCATTTTCTAATTGTTGTGTACTGGTTTTCAGTTGAACTCAAGGCAACAACTGTTCGACTGGCAGCATTTTAATGCAAGAAGTTCGAGTAATATTAAGGGTAGCTTTCATTTTTCCATTTTTTTTTTTTTTGAACTGCTTCAATGTTAATCTCATATAAATTTGCAATCAAGATTTGGCTTTTCTCCTTTCTTATCTGCTGCATATTTGCTGTAGTTAGCTTGCCCAAAAATTTATCGATTTTTCCACAAATTTAGAGTGGCTTAAGTATTATGGTGTATTAGAAGGTATCTTTTTCAAGGAATTCTCTCAGAGCTCACTAATTCAATGATCATTATTGTTCTATTGGTTATTTTTTGTTAACCTTTATCTCTAACCATTTTGTTGGATTATAAGCCCTTACAATCTGTGTTTTTATTTTTTCTCCTTTTGCATGCAAGTTGTTAAATCATGCCGGATAATACATGGAAAGCTAACAGTAAAAGAAATATTATCAAAGGGAAAATGCATTCGATTTGCCACATCTGAGGATCAACAATCATTCAGTGAACTTGAACCAGATGATATTGACCAGGAAAAGCAGGGCACTCCTGCTGAAAATAGCACCTCCAGAGATACTTCATATGATTGTACTGAGGGAGCTGGGGGAAAACCAGGGTTTATTTCGTTTTATGGACCTATGCAGAGAAGAGAAGATGAAGTTCTTGTTTCTAGCCCTGTGAAAAATCAGAATAACCTATTGTGGCTCGTCTGCCCCACTGTTCTTGTTGCATCTTTTGTATTTCCATCACTTTACTTGCGCAGAATACTCTCTTTGATATTTGAGGATTCTTTATTAACTGGTAGGTAAAATTCTGCTATTTGAGTTACTTATTTAATGGTTGTTCATTTGTCATTTGCTTCTTTCTTCCTCCTGATTGATGTCATTAATTGAATAACGTAAAAATATGACAGGATAATTAGTACTTCTAGGACTCTGGCACGGAGAACTTGCAGCTTTTAGTTTGGTGTCTTGTGTCATTTTCATCCAATTATTTTGCCACTTATTATTCTTGATAGATGATGGAGTTTTACCAAGTATGAGTGAAGCAATTGAAGGTTCTGAATGAACCTGTTACTGCAGTTCACTTTCCTGATTGTTATACTGTGTTTTCTTCTTGTTAATAGCATTGCAGATGCAGCTAGGCTCTTGGTCTCCTTTCTAAATTATAGTCTTAGAAGCTCTCAGTGCATTATTCCAGACCATATGTCAAAAACTTAATGTTTTTTGATACCACTTGGATAGGATAAATCAAATGACCCAGACAAATTGGATTTTAATAATACGAGTGAGAGGGGATAATAGCAATACATGATTTTCTTGTCCAATGAGACTTTTATTACTTGTCATGTAAAACGTATCTTTTTACGATGGTATGGCAACTTGGAAATTGTTCTAAGACTTTATCATCACGGAGTTGCTGTTGATCACATAGCTTCAGATGCACTTTAATAGAATATTAGCTTTGTCATGTTTCTTGACTACTACCTTTCCTTATACATTTTTTTTTGTGCAGATTTTCTAATATTGTTCTTTACCGAAGCCTTTTTCTACTGTGGAGTTGCTGTTTTCCTTCTCCTGATAGACCATCTGAGTAGACCTAAGGAGCCAACATATGCAGCAACAAACCAAAACCTTGTACCTCACTGGGGACACCGGATCTCTTCTGTTGCAGTTTTGGTTCTTAGTCTGACAATCCCAATGGTGACAATGGGTTTTGTCTGGCCATGGACTGGCCCTGCAGCTTCTGCTACTCTGGCTCCCTACCTTGTTGGCATTGTTGTCCAATTTGCATTTGAGCAGTATGCCAGATATATTGGATCACCTTCATGGCCTGCCATTCCCATAGTTTTCCAAGTAAGCTCACTGAATTTTGATTTGCTGAATTTTGTTTCACATTATTTATGCAAAGTAGAACTGAACTCAAATTGTCATGATTCAGTTGCCCATGTTATTATTTAATATAAAGCAGAATCCTGGTGCAGATTAACATTATTCCAAGAAATGCATCATTCATATATTATATCCTTTTAACTTGATAACAGTTATTAAGTGCTGTTGAGGGCTTCCCTTTTTTTTTTAAAAAAAAAATATAAATAAAGTTTTACTAGCTTTACAATTCCCTGTTTAAGACATTACATTGCAAAGTCCAATGGACAACACTTGTTATTTCATGGATGAAAATGCTTTATTATCCTATTTGCATGATACAAACTGCCATTAAGCTCATTCTTACAAGGACTGAGACTTAACTTTCTGCGTTCAAAGCTCTATTACAGTCTTTGCAGGTTAGGAAGTTGATGATTAATTACTTATTTAAATTCTTTTGCTTTTGGTGACATAAAGGTTTATAGGTTACACCAACTGAACAGGGCAGCACAATTGGTAACAGCACTCTCTCTGACAGTAAGAGGAGCTGAGATGACACCCCACAACCTGGCTATAAATGGTTCATTGAGTTCGCTCCTGAATGTCCTTCAGTTTCTTGGCATCATTTGTATCTGGTCACTTGCGGGTTTTATCATGAGATATTTTCCGTCTGCCACCTCTCAGGAGTGAGACATGACAGAAAATTGAGAAGTTGAAATTCATTGCATAGTCATCTTTCTCTAAATGATGAGAAAACTGATATTTGGTTGGTATCTTAATTGATGGTCGGGTATAGCCCTGTGATGTTAGTTTGTCGTTATCTTGTGGGTGTTGAACAAATTTGACAGAAAATACATATTCTACCATCTGGTATGCTTGTCACCGTCTCTTAAAGAAGCTGCCTAATGGTAAGACAAATGAGGTTTTATTTAGTCTTTGTCTATTAAAGTTAGTGTGTCATTCAAGCCATGAATGGTATCAATAACTCACTGATATTTGAGGGGGACTGATTTGTCTGGCTACGCTGATGATACCAGTTCAGCTTTTTGTATATGATTGAATGGGAGATTCATTACACTTTAGATGAGCAGTGAAATTTGTACATTCAAAATAACAATGATATTGTTTAACTTTGAAAGAATACTCTTTTCCCTTTGTAATTTACAAGTTAGATGGAGGTCCTTTCGTATTATGCTATTGTTTAGTTGGATTCTAACAGCTTCTGAATATCCTTTGTTCCGCGTTTATGCGTCGGCAGCACAAACTTGTCTAGCTATTGATTCTTAACTAAAAGTCCCTTCTCTGTTTGTTACGGCTAATTTTTTGTGATAGAGTAAATCATGAACGCGTTTTAAACTGCTCAAGGTCGAGCTAATCTTTAGTTAAATCATGTATCTGAAGTCTGAACTGCTTGCATGCTAGTGTTGACTACCAAAACTGCATCTGTTTAAAATACTTGGAATGAAATACCAGCTTCTGATGGAGTTTAATGTGAAAGTTTGACACATTGAAGCCAACTCCGATTTCTTCACTATTAAATGCTCAGTGTTAATGATTCCATTAGCACATAACTGCAATTCTGTATTTCTCTCTTTTAAGTTTCAATATCAAGGCAGTGCTTTTCCTTTCCTTAACTATTGAGTGTTAGAAGGTCCTTTTTATTGTTCATTTCAACTCCTCATTGAATGAAAATAACTTGCACTTGAACTGTGATTGCCTATCCCACATAAAGTAAATACTAAAGGAATGGTCACCCTATAAGCTAATTCATATGCATCAATTGGATTTTAGTTTTTGAGAAGTTAATTATAACTCCTCATTGAATGATAAATATTATAGTTAAACTGTGATTGTTCATTCCACGTGAATTGAATACTAGAAGATTGACCGCCTTATAAGTTTTCATAGTCCGTATACATATATTAGATATCTCTTTATGCAAGTTGATCAATCTAAATTTTAGAATGCACTCGATGAGTCTGAAGACAATTTTGACATCCAATGAGTTTGCGGGCTGAGTTTGACAGGGTGTGTATATAGAATTTTGCAAACTAATTTGATTAAGAGATATACTTGTGTAACAGACAAAAAGATTACACATGTTGAGGATTCTTTTTCACTGTTGGATGGTGGAAATTTATGTTCGTTGTTTTAGCATACGACACTTTTGGCTGTGGACTTTTATTTATGTATATATTTCATACTCAAGAGCATCAATAATGTGCCTTCTCCTTTGTATTTTTGCCTTATCTATCATTCCTTGGTTTTATTTGGTAGTGATAAGTCAATCTCAATTATGCTCTTCATTGCATTCTTAATTAGAGAGTTGGTATTTCCTCTGTACATTCTGTTTGTTTTACTGCAAAAGGAACATTAGATAACAAGGCAGGATTAGGTAGTGACAAAAAATTATTCTCCAGATGAAAGCACAAATGTCCTTAAGTGGTTGCACCAAAGACATATCCATTTGATTTGTTACCACTTTTTGGCACCCTCTTCCTTAAGTAATAAACAGAAGTTACATAATTTACACAACTCTTGTAGTCAACAAGAAAATGATGTACTATAATTTATGTGAGAAAGTTCTTTTATGCTATGCTAGACTGTTTGAAATTCTTTACAGAAGATTTGAACAAGACGATTAGATTTTTAAAGTGTCATTTGGTCAACAATGATGGTTTTTTTTACTCAATTTCGTGTACCGAAATGCTCTCCCAAATCCAACAAGCAACCCATCAAACATTCAAATTAGTTCATAATTCTTTTCGTAATTTTATTTTTTATCAATTTACATATTGAGTCGAGTGAGTATTTTTTTTTTCTTGGAAAGCATTAGTCCTATTTAAGGGCCATTACCATTAATATTAGGGATGTTCTTTGTAATTTTGTCAAATAATGGCTTAGTTTTATATAACTATTCTTAAATCTTTTAATCTATCTTAGTTATATATTTGATTTTTTTGGCTTTTGAACTGTTAAAATGGATAGTTTGTAATTTTCTTTCAATTTGAAAGTACTGACCTTCACTCCTTCACTATTTCAGAAGGATTTATTATAAGGATAACTTCTACTTTTTTAGATTCATATAATTTTTGAACTCCTTATCACTCTAAAATCAATGATCTTGATAGAAAAACGCTTAAAAAGTGGCTAATAGTTGGTCAAGTGGTGCAAAATGTCAATACACATGCCTTTTGATTGAAAATTTTGGCCCCTATTTAATGGTAATTAGCATCAATACTGGGGGTGTCATTGTAATTTACCAAACAGGGCTCTAGTTATTGTAATTATGTCAAGTTTCTTAATAATCAATCATAACTAAGTATTTGGATACTATATGTCAATAAAATGATAGTAAATGCATCTTTAAAAGCGATGGCGATATTTAATGCCCATTAATATTAATATTAGGGATCTTTTCGTAATATATGAAACGACAGCTAATTATCCTAACTATGCCAAATTTTAATAGTGGTGTTGTCTTAATCAAATATTTCGGGTGATGAATGTCAACATACTAAGTGGAAAGAAATCAAGAAACTATAATGACACTAGTCCAAAAATGTAAATAAATTGTTCCTTTGTGAGGATGAAATTTGATGGGACAAATTCTAGATTGGATTTCTTTCCATCCCAATTGGTTGCCTCTGCCTTTGATCCTGGACTATTAGCCAAGTTTGAAAGCTTAAAATACACACCAAAATGAAAGCTAAGTAAATGCATGTATTTTCATTGCAAAGGTAATTTGCACTCTTGAAGCTAACTCCTTTGTCCTCACATACCTGTTCTATTTTAGCAGGAATCACAAATACAACATTGTATTCTTCCTAGGTGGTCTAAATTAGACAAAGGGTGCCTCTCTGGTTGCTCAAAAGTACAACTCCACATGGGGTTGGTTTTGGTTTTATCCTTGAGTTTTGTATGACGAATGAAATTATAGTCTTTCTCCCAGGCCTGTGAAGTTTTAGTAAAATGGGGTGGTTCTTATCTTCTGTTTTTTTCTTGTATTAAAATTGGTATTAGGTGGGATTTGGTTAGGAAAGAGAAGATAATCTGTCAAATATCACATGAAAAAAGGAACAAAATACAAAAAAGAAGTATGGAGTTTTATAGAAGAGGAACATAATGAGGATTCCTGATCTCGAGATGAGATATATATTTTAATTCATATGTGAGGATAAAATAGTAAATTTGAAGTGAGTATGAGAAATTTCTTCTCAATCTATATCGATCGTCGGTTAGGGCTTTACCTTCACCAAAGCTCTACAAACGTGTTAGGCTTGTTGAGTTTTACCCTATGAAACCCTCCTATGCTCGAGTCACTAATATTAGTATAATAACTATTTATATGAGAAAGATTTGGACGTGGGAAAAAGATCATCCACTATACTTTGTATGTTACATTTAAGAAAATAAGAGAATGACATAATGGGTTTATACCTATTGAGTTGACAATTGCTGAAGTTTATTTGACCTCATCTCTTCACAACATGTCAAATTCAATTAAATCTCTTCCTATAGATTCCCTACAAATCTTCATCAACTCTGTGTAGTATATATTGGGATTTTGTTGATATCCCAAGTGGGGACGCCGAAGTATAGACTTGGGGACATCCCCACCTAATTTTCTAAGCACATATGGCTTAGTGGGTCTCTTCTACAGCCCTTTTCCCCCTTTCTTTTTTCTAGCACACTATCTTATCATCTTTCATTTCTTCACCTCAGAAGCAACTAAAACACGCTCCATATTTTCTATGATTGCCTTGAGACAACCTAAAAAAATTATCCCCACCTTTTAGCAAAATCCTAAAAGGTTAAAAAGGTGAAAAACAATCTTAAAGAATTTGTTTAAATCCATAAAGAAAGAAACTTGTATGACATGAAACTATATAATCTCCAAACTTTTGTGTAGGCTTAGCAGCTATAAGTTCTGCCATCTTTTATAAGTCCTTGTTCCTCGAATTCCTTACTTGCTCACCATTTGTATATGGGGTTCATCTTACTCACAGGAACTGCAATATATCTTCTGAAGTCACATATGTGATAATACATACTTCCCTCTGACTGTTTTCTGTCAGAAAAGTTTGTCATGGGAACTCTTCACTTTTGTCATCTGATGCTTTTCTCTTCACTTATTTTATCTTTCTTTGATCCCAGTCTTGGATATAACTCCCCTGATTCAAAGTTTCTCCTAAGAATAAAATCAGAATTTGTCGATCCCTTTGGAGTTCTCAATAACTGGCTTCAAGACACTAACATGTGTACCTGGTATGGAGTCACATGTACAGATGACAAAATCCACATTTTGTCTCTAAATCTGTCTGCTTCTGGTCTGAATGGGATCATCTCTCCAGAGTTCTCAAAACTCACCTTTCTTGAAAGATTGGATTTATCTGTAAACAATCTTACTGGCCCTATTCCTCCTGATATTGGGAAGCTTCAAAATCTGAAGGAACTTCAGCTCTTCTCAAATTCTCTCACTGGTATTATCCCTCCAGAGATTGGCCTTTTGAAGAAGCTGCAAGTCCTCAGAATAGGAGATAATCTGCTGACCGGCCAAGTTATACCGGCGGTAGGTAACTTGACTGAGTTGACAGTCTTGGGGCTTTCTTATTGTCAGTTCAATGGGAGCATACCAAAAGAGATTGGAAAGTTGAAGAACCTGAAGCTTTTAGACTTGCAGCAGAACAGTATTGGTGGGCCTATCCCGGAAGAGATTGGCAACCTAATAGAGCTTCAGAACTTTGCAGCATCAAACAATAGGATTGAAGGCAGTATTCCTGGTTCAATAGGTGGTCTTGAATCTCTTCAAATCCTTAATTTAGCCAACAACAGCCTTACTGGATCAGTCCCTGTGGAGCTGAGCCGTCTGTGGAATTTGAAGTATCTGAACTTGCAGGGAAATGAATTGGGAGGCAAAATTCCTTTGGAACTTAACAACTTGGTTCAGATGGAGGTTCTTGACTTATCCAGAAATAATCTGTCGGGGACCATAAGCCTCCTCAACAAGAATCTTGAAGTTTTAGTCCTGTCTGATAACCTTCTCACAGGTAGCATTCCTGAAAATTTCTGCATCAGAAACTCGAAACTACGCCAACTTTTTCTGGCTCAAAATGATATATCTGGTGAGTTTCCAGTGGAGATATTGAACTGCTCATCCCTTCAGCAATTAGACCTCTCTGACAACAACATCGGCGGGACTCTACCATCCGACATAGACAAGCTGGAGAGCCTCACTGATCTTTTGCTCAACAACAACAGTTTCACAGGAAATCTGCCTCCTCAAATTGGAAATATGAGTGACTTGGAGAGTTTTATCCTATTTGATAACATGATCACAGGGGGGATTCCGGCTGAAATCGGAAAGCTGCAGAAGCTAACCACTCTATACCTCTATGACAACCAAATTTCAGGAAGCATTCCAATAGAGTTGACAAACTGCTCAAGCTTGGCAGAGATTGATTTCTTTGGAAACCATTTTTCAGGAGAAATTCCTCCAACAATTGGGAAGCTCAAGAATCTGGTGCTTCTTCAGCTAAGGCAGAATGAACTGTCTGGTCCAATCCCAGCAAGCTTGGGATACTGCAGAAAGCTTCAAAGACTGGTTTTGGCTGATAATAAGCTCTCTGGATCAGTTCCACCGACGTTTGGATTCCTTTCTGAGCTGTTTCTTATTACTCTTTACAACAATTCGTTATCAGGTCCGTTTCCAGAGTCCCTTTTCCATCTCAAGAACCTCAGCATTGTTAACTTATCGCACAACCGGTTTAGTGGCAGCATTGCTCCTCTTACTGGTTCAAATTCTTTATCCGTTCTAGACTTAACCAACAACAGTTTCTCAAACAACATCCCTTCTAAATTAGCCATGTCCAAGAACCTCACACGTCTTCGTCTTGCCCACAATTTTCTCACCGGTAGCATTCCTTCTGAGTTTAGGCAGCTCCAAGAACTTCAATTCCTTGATATATCGTTCAACAATCTGACAGGAGAGCTAGATGCTGAGCTCTCAGGCTTGACAAAACTCAGCCACCTTCTGCTCAGCAATAATGAGTTCTCCGGGACGATTCCCACATGGTTAGGAAGCATAGAAGAACTAGGTGAATTAGATCTTTCATACAATAACTTCAATGGAACTATACCAGCAGAGCTTGGTAAATGTTCTAGAATGATCAAACTTTCTCTTGGCAGCAACAGATTATCAGGTTCCATCCCACAAGAGGTTGGAAATCTTAATCTCTTAAATGTCTTAAACCTTCAAAAGAACAATCTCTCTGGTTCAATCCCTCCTACAATTCAGCAGTGCAAGAAGCTATACGAGCTCAGGCTGTCAGAAAACAATCTAGCCGGTCCAATACCACCCGAGATAGGCACTCTCAGCGAGCTACAAGTCGTTTTAGACCTGAGTTTCAATCAGCTTTCTGGAGAAATACCTTCATCCATTGGAAATCTTATGAAGCTAGAAAGATTGAATCTTTCTTTCAACCAACTAGAAGGAAAAGTTCCAGCTTCACTGGGACAGTTATCCAGTCTCCACAGGCTTAATCTGTCAAGCAATCATCTACAGGGCCAGCTCCCCTCTACTTTTTCAGGGTTCCCACTAAGCTCTTTCCTTGGAAATGACAAGCTATGCGGCCCACCATTAGTTTCTTGTTCGAAATCATTGAGACGCATGAGAAAGTGGCTTTCGGAATCTCAAGTAGTAGGAATTATAGTGGTCATTGTGTTCACTTCCACCTTGATATGCTTGGTCTTGCTGTATATCATGCTGAGGATATGGTGGAACTGGAGAAAAGTGGCTATTTCTTGCTCTGAAAATGGAGGGTTTGAGCATAAAAAAGAGGAGGAGGAATGGGTTTATGGGGAAGAAATCATGAAGAGTAGTGATCATCAGTTCTGGAACTCCAACTCTATGGCAATTGTGCCATCACAAGACATGCAAATTTCTGATGCAACCTGCATTTTTCACTTCAAGTTGAGCTCAGCTGCAGCTAAGAGCAGTCATGATCCAATGGTTTGAAAATTTTTCTTCTTTTTCTTACATCCTATTTTTTTTTTTTATCTTTTTCTTTTGTTGATTGTTGTTGATGTTTGCAAGATTTGTCCTCCCTTTGCTGATCAAAGGTTGTCTTTTCTTTTTTGGCCTTTTTTAATTTGTAATTGTGGGTGCATATAACAAAGAAGTTAGAGTTCGATTTTGAACTGCATAGAGTAGTTCTTTTACGTAGAAAGAGTAGGATAATGCTATTTTGTGCATCTGTGCTTTACTTGCAAAATTAAATGTTATTTGTAGTAACATCAATGTTAAAATTTTGTATATTTTATTAAATTGTCCTTGGGTTTTCTACATTAAGAAACTAATGATGGATTCTATTAATAGCATTTTCTTTGGAAATTTTTCAGTTTGAAAAATTTTATAATGTTAATTTTATTTTTTTGGTTGTCAAATATTAGATTATTTTTACGTGGAATTTTTATTTTTAGGAAGATATGAGAAAATTTGAAAAATTCAAAGTAAATTAAAAACGTAACTGATGCAATTTATCAGTTAATAGAACCAAAAAAAAAAAGAAAAGAAAAAAATTATAAAGAAACACATTTCATTAATTATTTAATATAAAAAGTTATGTGGTGATTTAATCCATTAAATTTTGATGGTGCTAATAAAGAAGAGAATAGTTTTTCTTTTTTCTTTCTTTCTTTCTTTCTTTCTTTCTTTCTTTTGGGTATAAAGAGAGTCTTTTGGATTGAAAAATATTTTCATAAAATTTTATGGCTACAAAAATTTGCTTTAAGGTGTTTTTATTAGTTAAGATTAAATAATAAACCAGTTTGTTTTAATCTTCATGAACCGTATTTATAAAAAAAGGGGGGAAATTAAAGGAAGAAAAAGAAGAACTTACAGAAAAAGAAAAAGAAGAAAAAGAACTGCCATGGAAGAAGCTCGGATTGAATTTGCCACTGCCAATTGATGGGTGAATTTATCTTTATATTTATATTTTTGAAGTTTGGAATTTAAATTTAAATAAATTTAAGGTGTACGTATATGTGTAAAATTATATTAATAAAAGTTTTGATCAAATCTTAATATTTTCGTATATTGAAAAAAAATGAAGTCAGTCACAGTATATTAAATAATAATATGATAATTGTTACTAATTATATAATTTAAGTAAAAAAAAATTATTTTATCACTATAAGAATTTTTTTAAATTTAATAATTATTAGTGATGAAAGTTGTCACTATTGGTAAGTTAGTGATACATCTATCAATAATAATAACTTAAAATACTAATTTGTCACTGTAAAATCATGTCATAACGAAATAAAAATTATTTTTACTTAAAAAATATTATTAATAATAACATGAACGTCATTATCAAACATGACTCATATTTCCAAAACAATATAATTATACTCCAAATGGAAATCAAGCCCGCCCTATAATCATAAGTTAGAGATTTAAAATTGTGAAAGATCTTGACTTCTGAACCACAACCGATCATCCACCCGCAGAACACAATTAGAAATCATCACATACACTATTCCATGCCATCCTATATGCTTTCCATTCATTTCAATTTTCAAATCATCATGATATCTGATCTGTGGAGTCTCAATCAAACACATATCTGAATAATTGTATACAATTTAGAATAAAATTCCAAAAAGGAAAATTAATTAAATTCCATTCATGGCAATCCTAAAGTATTATTCAGTCTTTTTTTTTTTTTTTTGTTTATTTTGGACCTCATAGAAAACTATATGGGGTGGTCTATTTAAGCCTAAATTGTGCTGAATTCCACTAGCAATCTCTTGGAGCCATGTTTGATTTTGTGAACTATCAATTTTGAGTAGCCTTGACTAAAAGTGCATTCGAATCGAGTTGAGTTGAGCCAAGTCTAATTTGGAGAAAATTATTAAGCTTAAATTCAAGCTCGAAATATATATTAGGCTCGACCTTGAAGCTCAACGAGCTTAAAATTTTAATCTCAAGCTTGGCTTGATAAATACTCGAGCTCCACTCAACTCGATAAGATTCGAATTGATAAATAAGTTGTAAATAATTGCGGACTTGAATTCAAGCCCGAACTCAAAATAAAAATTATAATATAATACATATTTATTAATAAAATAAAAAATAATACTTAATTATATATTGATTTGCGAGCTGACTTGCAAGCGTCGAGCTAGATACTGACAGCTTAATATTGACTTGAATTAGAGCTGGAGATTTCCTCGCAAACCAACTCAACTCATTTGCAACTCAAAAAATTGAGTGAGTGACTGTTGTATAGCTTTAGTTTCATTTAATTGGCTAAATTAAGAATAGTAGATGTCTAGATGATAATCAATTCTTTTTTGATATTTGATATTGAAATGAAAGTATGTGAAATTTTTAAGAGTACCATCATATCAAGTGAAGTCTGAGAATTTATATGTAATTTTAATTTCAAACAGAAGGGCACAATCAATTAATCAATCTCATTAGCCATCCAAAATAACCCCTTCCATCCCTTTTGCCTTAATACTACTTAGAAACACCAATTAGTAGAAAATGTTTGCTGCCAAATCCAAGAGAAGTTGTGTGATATACGACACCAATTTCCTCTTAGAAACAGCAAATCAATAGCACCACAAGGGTGCCTTAATACTACTCAATCTGTGCAAAACATGGCCGTGTTGCTCACAAGAATATTGCAACCGGATGGAAGTTTCTTGCACGCCTTATCCAATTCGATAGTCAAAAAATTTAACCTTAAAATCCCCTCGAATCAAAGACTCTTATTACATAAGATCATCATGTAACAAGATATACGATCCTATATATATTAAATTCAAAACTTCGTTTCGAGATTCAATAAAGTTAAACATGTTAATGACCAGTAAAATTTAAATCGAATCTTATAACACGACATATTTAGTCATGTTATTAGATCTAAATTTATAATGACTTGAAAAAACTATACATATATGTATATATATATCTTGAAATATTGTGAGAAAATTAGGACAGAAGAATACCATGCCGAATGGGGAAAGAACTGAAGAGGAAACAGAGGCTGAGGAAATGAGGGGACATTCTAACTAGGGTTTTTTTTGGCCTTTTATAGGCAGATGCCGGAACTTGCCAGAAGTTCAATTCATGCTAAGGTTTGTGGGCAGGCGGGCAAAGGGCTCTTGCAAGTTGGCTTGCCCGTACATTAAATAAGTAATATTATGGATGCTGTTTGGGTTGTCTTGGTGGAACTTATCTTAACTTCTTGATTGGTGTGCGCATATATTTTTATGTTGAGAGACATAAACTATTGGAAGAAAATTATAAAGCATTACTAAATAAATGCATATTTATCTATATATGACTGAAATTTGTATTTGAAATTTCTTAAAATATAGTATTAGCTTGGAAAAAAAGCAAAAGAAATTTAGGTTTCAAATAAACAAGCCTAAGGGAATGTTTGGTGATATTTCTTCATAACAATATTGTTTTGGAGAAATATAATTAAATATATCCTATTTTCTCTTCAAAATGCACATTCTCTAATGTATACCTACACATATTATATATACACATCATATGTATTTTATTATTATCTAACATTAAAAAAAATTACTTAATTTCATTTTTATCTAAAAAACTAAACAAAAAAATATTGATTTGATTGCTATGGTAAAAATATCTCCTGCAAAATATAAATAAATATACCAATTTAACATTTTTCAATCATTCATTCTCTCAAAATATATAATAAAATTAAACAAAAAACACAACCAAACATTCCCTGCGCTTCAGAATGATCTTTTTAATTCTTCAAGACTGAGAATTAAGAAGATCAATTGAAAAAAATCACTTATCCTTATTGTAAAATTGTGAATAGATCTATATATGTTCAATAAAGAGGACAGTTTTATCATTTGATCAAATAATATAAAAATAAAAAGTCTCCAAATAAAACGTAAAAATATAATAAAACTGATACTACTTACTCCTGAAAGTGAAGCTTCCATCCCTCTAACTTGCCACTTAGGTAAAGCTTCTTCTTTTCTCAATCTAATTATAAATTTAATACAACTCGAAAATCTTTTGTTTTGCATTTAATATATATATATATATTTAATTATGAAATATAACATTATGTTTGGAACTTTATTTTTGATGGAAAAAATGATTAAAAAATTTTATTTTATGTTGTCATTCAAAGTGAAGAAAATGCATTCTTCAATTTTTGCCAATCAGAATTCAAGGATCAATGCATGTTTTAAAAGTTCAATAAAAGCTAACATATATTTGAGCATTGGACCCAAAAGCTTATACAAATATAGTCGATAACCTGTTTTTACAGATATAATTAATAAATATTAAATATTTTGTGATTTATTCTGCAGAGTAAACTAAAAATTATTCTAATACATAATTCTTTGGATCCAAATCCGAATCCATAACCTGCTGAAGATCCATGAGAGTCCAAATCCCAGATTAAGAATCAAATGAGTCGATAATCTGAGTTAGGTTGGCTCCAACCCATCCAATCGAAAATAAGCCGTTAGCCCTTTAATCATTTTTTGTTAAAAAATATTATCGAGATATTATCATTGTTTTTCAACTGTTCTCCTCAAACATAATTCATAACACCGTATATTGAGTGGTTAATTGACACAATAGCTTCACTCTAACACTTATACATATGAAATTAAAAATTTAAATTTAACGAACTTTTAAGATGCATGCATATATTAAATAAAAATATACTATGCACCATATATATCCCTCGACTACCAAAACAATAGATTCCTTTGTTAGATTAGAATGATAGCACATATATTTTAATCCACTATCAAGATTTATTAAACTATTAACTTTTTTGAGCTAAGCGGTCTGTAGTCTAATGACATAAGTTTCCTACATCATGTGAGAAGTTACGAATTCAAGTCCTAACGAGCTCTTGATTTGCGTGCATGTGTATAAATTAAAAAAGAAAAAAAAAGAAAACTTAACACTATTTTGGTTGAAGGAATTTTACAAAGAAAGGAAAATGTTAGGGAAAACAAAAACAAAATCAAAGAAATATGAAATCTCAAATTTATTTGGTTGGTATAAAAAATAATGAAGAAATGAATGGAATGATGGATGTGGTGGAGAGGTAGAGATGTGTTAAAGAGACCTTTTCATCATTTTCCTCACTATTTTATGAGGAAAACTCATTTCCCTCAAACATACTATATTTTTTTTCTTAAGTTTTTCTTTTTTAATATTTTTCTTATCAAATAAATAATAAAAAATATTTTTGCAGTATTTTCTTTTCTTTTCTCCACTAAAATCTTTGAATTAAACATAGTGTAAAAAAATAATGAGGATTAGTATGAATTTTTTTTATTGGTGTAAATTTGTATGTAGGTTCGTCCAGTTAATTTCATACTATCAACATAAAATAGTGAGGAGTAACGCCTATTGAAGATCAAAAAGAGCATATTAAAAAAAAACGTAAAAAGATAAAAAAAAAATTATTCAACCCCATCAGAAATTTTTTTTTGACTTTAATATAATTTTTTTTATATACATATATATCAAAAATTTATTAAAATTTAAACTCTCGACTTTCCATGGGAGACTAGCCGAATGGACAACTTCAATATGAAATTACTTCAACAGACAGTGCATATTGGCAGTTTTTATCTTCTCATAGGGCTATTTCAGTCATTTTGTACTCATATTGAATTCACATGGTGTCGAAGCGGGTAACTATAAATATGGATTTAAGTTTAGGGTTTCTTTATCTACAGGTCCGTTTAAAGTTTATTCTGTTCACCTCTCCACTCCAGACGAATAAGGTTACTCTCTCTCTCTCTCTCTCTCTTTGTGATCAAGCATTTGAGTGGATGCGTATAGATGAATCACTGTGTTTGTGCCTGTTCAAATCTCATTTTCGTTTGTGTTGGTATTCAGAAAAATTTAGGATTTTGAGTTGTTTTAAGATTTGATATTCATTGCTGCTCTTTTCTGTGCGAAAGCGACGTATTTATTTTAATTTTTTTTTTGTGACAATTGGATGCAGATTGGTCTTGATCAGACTGCTGAGGAATTAGCTCGCATATTGTCGGAAACGATGGCATCAAGATTTTGGACTCAGGTTTGATTTAGTTATGCTGACAATTGAATTAGATTATCTTTTCATATTAACTAATTTAGTTTTTTTTAATAACTTCTTGACGCTTAATTTTGATAATTTATATTTAAATTATGAATTTTGAATCGGAATTTGTTTGTATTCTTTACCCTAATTATGATTTGGAGAGCTGAATTTTTTGGTCATGGTTCTTAGTCGTGTCTGAGATTATGCAGTCATTACGTTTGTACAGTTGTGCTGAAGCTGATGCTCCAGCTAAGAGATATATTATAAACTTATAGTCCAATGAAGTAGATAGCAGGAAACTGGATTATCTTACAGAATATGTTTGTCATCTATTTGAATGTTTAGGGTCATTGATATAACTATGCTATTTTTTCCCCCTGGGATTATAGGGTGACAGTGACACTGAGGAGGAGAGTGAATATGATGAGCAAGAGGACAGTGGACCAGTGGAGACAACCACGCCTACTGCAGCTAGCAGATATTATTCAGGTAACGCTAGTGACAGTGACGACCCTGCGGGGCAGAAGCGTGTTGTCCGGCGTATCAAGGACAAGCGGTTTGATGAGATGTCTGCTACTGTTGATCAGATGAAAAATGCCATGAAGATCAATGACTGGGTCAGCCTGCAAGAGAGCTTTGAGAAGATCAATAAGCAACTGGGGAAGGTCATGAGGGTTACAGAATCTGACAGAGCTCCAAATCTTTACATTAAGGCTCTCATGATGTTGGAAGATTTCTTGAATCAGGCCTTGGCCAATAAGGAGGCAAAAAAGAAAATGAGTAGTAGTAATGCAAAGGCATTGAATTCAATGAAGCAAAAGTTAAAGAAGAACAATAAACAGTATGAGGATTTGATCAACCAGTGCAGGGAGAAGCCTGAACTCTTTGAGGAAAAGGTAGAGGATGAAGAAGAACATGAGGATGAGGATGAGGATGGGGATGAGGATGACGATGAGGACGATGATTTTGATGAGGACATCACAACTCTGGAATCTGAGGAGAGTGAGGATGAGGACGAAACAGAAAAGGAAGCTCCTGAGAGTGGATCTGGATGGGAGAAGATGTTGAGCAAGAAAGACAAGATGATGGATAAGCAGTTCAAGGACCCTAGCCAAATTACGTGGGACACCGTAAACAAGAAGTTTAACGAAATTGTCGCTGTCAGGGGTAGGAAGGGGACAGGCAGAATTGAGTTGGTTGAGCAGCTCACTTTCTTGACGAGGGTTGCCAAGACCCCTGCTCAGAAGCTTGAGATTCTTTTCAGTGTTGTCTCTGCACAGTTTGATGTTAGTCATAGTCTGAGTAGTCACATGCCAATCAATGTGTGGAAACAGTGTGTGCAGAATTTGCTTGCCATACTTGATATATTAACACAGTACCCAAATATTGTGGTTGATGATATGGTAGAGCCTGATGAGAAAGAGACCCAAAAGGGAGCTGATTTCAGTGGTACAATAAGGATTTGGGGTAATTTGGTAGCATTTGTTGAAAGAGTAGATGTGGAGTTTTTTAAGAGCCTTCAGGTTATTGATCCACATACCCGTGAATATGTTGAGAGGCTTAGAGATGAACCTATGTTATCAGTTCTAGCACAGAATGTCCAGGAATACTTGGAAAGGGTTGGAGATTACAAGGGTGCTTCAAAGGTAGCTCTTAAACGGGTTGAACTCATATACTATAAGCCCCAGGAAGTATATGATGCTATGAGGAAATTGGCTGAGCAGGACAATGGAGGAAGGGAAATGGAGTCTGGAGAGGAAGCCAAACCTGTGGAGGAAAGTAGGGTGCCACTTGCATTTGTTGTAACTCCTGAGCTGGTTCCTCGCAAACCTACTTTTCCAGAGAATAGCAGGTCCTTGATGGACATCCTTGTTTCACTCATTTACAAGTACGGTGATGAACGGACTAAGGCTCGGGCAATGCTATGTGATATATACCACCACGCCGTCTTGGATGAATTTTCAACATCCCGTGACTTGTTGCTCATGAGTCACCTGCAGGACAGCATCCAGCATATGGATATTTCTACCCAAATACTTTTCAACAGAGCTATGGCACAGCTTGGTTTGTGTTCATTCAGGGTGGGACTTGTAGCTGAAGGCCATAGTTGCCTGTCAGAACTGTATTCTGCTGGCAGGGTGAAGGAATTGCTGGCACAAGGTGTATCCCAGAGCAGATATCATGAGAAGACACCAGAACAGGTATTGCTTCAGCTCATTTCAGTGCTTCTTATGAATTTACTATGTCAAAATCATTAGTATTTATTAATTATAGTTTTGCCCATGATATAAAAGCCGCCTCAATTTTATGGACACACAAAACATATATACTTTCCTAAGGTGTGTTGAATCATCTAAAAGCTGTTTCTCTATCACATACCATCCAATGAAAAGTGAAAAAAGATAAAAAGAAAGACAAAAGATCAGTGCAAGCAATGACACCCTTAACAGCCTCTTTTACTTTGGTTATAGTTAAGCCTGATAAAAAGTTTGTTATTTTGCTTCTAAGAAATTGTGGCAGGATGTTGGTTGCCCTAGAAGATTGAGGTTGTTCCATTAGTGGTTAAACAATATTTGCATTGTTAAGATATATCTGGCTTTAAGTGTTTCTGTAACCTCTCAATCGGTTTTAACAGTATTTATCATAACCATGGCTTTAAATTTGCAGGAGCAGCTGGAGAGAAGGCGGCAGATGCCTTACCACATGCATATAAATCTTGAGCTTCTTGAAGCTGTACATCTGACTTGTGCAATGTTGCTAGAGGTCCCCAACATGGCAGCCAATGTCCATGATGCTAAACACAAGGTCATAAGCAAAACTTTCCGAAAGTTGCTTGAAGTGAGCGAGCGGCAAACATTCACTGGCCCTCCTGAAAATGTCAGGGACCATGTAATGGCTGCCACAAGGGCCCTCAGGCAGGGAGATTTTGAGAAGGCCTTTAATGTTATCAAATCTCTCAATGTTTGGAAGTTGCTTCGGAACAAAGATAATGTTTTTGAGATGCTGGAGGCTAAAATGAAGCAAGAGGCTTTGAGGACCTACCTTTTCATGTTTTCCTCATCATACGATTCCCTAAGCCTTGACAGCCTGTCCAAGATGTTTGACCTCTCAGATAGTCAGACTCATAGCATTGTGAGTAAGATGATGATCAATGAAGAGCTCCATGCAAGTTGGGACCAACCAACCCGCTGCATTGTATTCCATGATGTTGAGCACACTAGACTGCAGGCTCTGGCTTTCCAGTTGGCGGAGAAAGTCGCAGTCCTTGCAGAAACAAACGAGAGAGCAATTGAGGCACGGATTGGTGGTGGCGGATTGGAGGGTCTCCCTCTCAGGCGTAAAGATGGGCCTGATTATGCTGCGGCAGCTGCTTCTGCTGGTGGTGGTAGGTGGCAGGATTTCTTTTTTTCACAGAGCAGGCAAGGCAGCAGTGGCGGTAGAACTGGATATAATGTCAGTGGTGCTCGAGCATCAGGTTCAGGGCATTTCACTAGGAACCGAACAGCACGGTCTGGTGCTTATCAGTCACGGCACCAAGATGGGCCAGGGCGAAGATACCAGACGGGTTCAACTGTTAGGGGCGGTCAGGTGGATGCATCAGCCCGGATGGTTAACCTCAACAGAGGAATTCGTGGTTAGTTAATTGCCTCATAGTTTCGTTTAAATCCCACTTGATAATTAGCGTATGAAACCCGACTGTTACAGCAGAAAGTGAGTTGTATGTTTCTGCAATTTTGACAGCCAGTTTTAATTATAGTTCGGTTTACCCCATAAAGCTGCAATCTGTCTCTAGTTTTAATTTAGATACTTATGTTTGCTAAGTTTATTTAAGAGCTTTTATTAGATTTTACGTATCATTAGATGTTCTTAAAGTTTATAAAGATGTTGGATTGCATTTTTATAAGTAAATTTATTAAAGTGTTTGGATAAAATAAGATTTTGAAATTTATAAGATATTCTTAATGAAATTTTGTAATTAAATGATTAAAATTAAAAAAAAAGTTTAAATTTTGAAAAATAAGTTATGTGTATCTTTATTTATATGAAAAGAGTCGATAAGATTTTATTATTTTATTTTAGATAATATTAACTTTAAAAAAATTAATATTTTATAAACTTTTAAATGTGGTGTGAAATGTTCAAATGTCCAAATTTTCTAAAATGATTGTGGTCGTACCCTTTTGCCCTTTCTATGCTACCAAAAAGGGTATGGTGTTCACCCCTTCCATATTCTTTGCCAAAGAATTTTTCAAAAATTTTTCGATTACTATTTTATTAAATTTTAAGAAAATAAATTTATATTTTAAAATATTAGTGCTCAAAATATTTAATCATCATTTTCAACATCTCTCAATTCATCTTTGCATTTTTATATTTTTCATTTTTTAATTTTTAATTTCAAAATTTTCAAAAAAATAAATACTCAAGTAAGCTGGTAGTTAATCAATCAAACCACCACAAATTAAACTAGATTTTGACTAATTGTCACCAATAAATATTGAATTAATTAGTATCCAATTTTTAGGTGTCACCCAAATTGAATTGATCTTTGATCATAATTCATCTGATCAAACCCACTAATTGAATCTGATTTTCAAAACATTGAGCAAAAGCCTACACCGAACATGGCCAAAACCATCTCATCTCTTGCCATAAAAAAACCACCACAAGTGAAATTGCCTTGATAAGGGTGTAAATATAATGCCCCATCCGCATGGACTAAATAATAAAAGAGTGATTATCATATAAGCTTTTGCTAAAAAACTTATGTTCATTTATTAGATATCCCTTTCGAATAAATTATTATGCACTGTTCAGATGTCTGTTATGCTCAAAAGCACATGTGGAAACCTTTTGTTATGGAACATTATGCACCAGGAGATCCCTCACACACACAACTCTCATTCCTCCTCTCGACCGGCCATTTTTTCTCGTCTGACTCAGATCCTTACCACAAACGACATCAATGACACATACCCAAAGCAAATCAGTAGAAATGACTAGAGTGTCTCTCAAGAAATAAGAACACTTTCTATAACCTCCTCTTCTTCTAAACAACTCGATTTATATTCTTTTTTTCTTTTTTCACCCATCAGAGAAGATCTGATAATTTACCAGGTTGTAACGATCACTAATGCCAGAGGTCTTCTCAAAGTTCATTGGCTTTGTAACGCCTGAGATACATTAGGCATTTCCTCCATTTTAGCTAAAGCATTATTGATCTGAAATCGCCTGATGCGGTTCTAGGTGAATTATAGCTCATTTACAAATACTCATTAACTCATCTTGCATCAGCTCATTGCAAAAACGCAGAGCTTTTTTCTCATGGGACATCAAAATAATGAAATAAATTGCATAAAACAAATAACAGAAGCCGTACGTACATACATACATACATACATATATATATATGTATTCTCCCCAGAAGAAAAAGAAGCAACTAGAGAGCAGGAAGAGAAAAGAAAATGGCATAGCAAGAGAATCAGACAGGTCTTAGTTCTCCATTTTCCTGTTTAACTTTCTCCAATAATTTCGACTCTAGCAGCAAACGAGCATACTCACGTTGTGCTTCTCGTACTTCTGCTGTAAGCCTTGTTATCTACATAAACAAGCAACCAAATGTTCTTCTCTTAGGGTTGACAGAAACAAGAACCAGAATAGCAAAAGAAAAGAACATTACTAAATGATGATTTGGAATCATACAGCAAATTAATACATAAGCATATAATTTCCATCCCTTAAGTTTTATATGATGTTAAGATTATTGGACAATCAGCATGAAGTCTTCGATTAACTCAAGCAATGTTTAGCTTTATTTTGGTCTAATGTCTGCTAATTGTGTAATTATTCTTTCAGATTTTCTAACAACAGTTGCATTATACTGCTTCAAGACCCTTCTAATCCATTAAGGTACTTCATCACATATTCATTGAACAAAGAAGATTTTAAATATTTGTATAGAACAAATGGCAAAATGTCCAGGCAATCAGAAGTGATTAGAAATACCTTGAGATTGAGTTCTTCATCCATCCTCTCATATTCATGGCATCTAAAGCACAAAAAAAGATGCACACATGGTCTGAGTGACATTATATAGTTTCAGAATGGACAAACATATAATCTTTATCATCCTATGATTTGGTGGGAGAAAGATGCCATAGTCTTAGATGGCTTTGGTTCCTTTCTAGGTACATACATTAGGCTTTGTGGGTCATTCTTCAGCATAATTATTGAGTGCAATACATATATGATATAAGACTTACTGAGCACGGAGCTTTTGGTTCTCTAAAACAAGGTTAGCAGCCTCTTGGTCTTCCAACTGTTTTGCAGGATCAACAGCATGCTACATGAAATGCAATGATTATCAGCAACAGACTCCATGTGTCAGGGATTGAAAAATATGAAACATTAAACAATTAATAACAAGATAATAGTGTTCACGAAAACGGACAAAAGAGGAAAGAATTATGCAAGTGTTTAACATGAAAATCAAGGACTATGTTGGGACTTCATGAAAATCAATAAAGCTGTACAAGCTGATAGATCCCCAATGTGTGTTATGGTGTACCTAAGTTTTTGAAATCGAGTCCTACCAAAATGAAAATGATGAAATGCATTTATGAAAAACAAGAAGGAATAGAATATTCAAACAAGGACGAGCAAATTTGTTGTATAACAACCACCAACGATAAAGACCACCTGCACAGATCCACCATGAGCACTGTCAATTATTCTGGTCCCTATAGCTCCCATCCTCTTCACCCTTGCATGCTCCACAGTATGATAATGTCCTTTCCTTTTGAATGGTGCTCCTGTGCAATTTCAGCGCAGTATATTTTAAATTCAAAGAAGAAGTTTTAATCAATTGTTATCTTACTAGACTCACTGTAGTAAAGAAATTAGAAGATTTGAGAAAAGCTCAGGCGTAAACATTTTTCAACTACTTACCCATTGAATTTTGATGAAGGGATGGCACAGAAATTCCAGATTTTGTGGCCATTTGATTCAGTGAGGAGCTTTCATGCCGACTAGCTCCAGCTGCGGAAGATGCTTTCCCAACAATAGCACCTAAGGAGTTACCCAGCATAACAGGTTGATATATACCATGACCTTGTCTAGATTCCAAAGTAGCATGAGGTATCATGTTTGGTCGAGGTTTTTTCCTAACTTGATAACCAATGAGTCCACAATGATAGTCCCTGCGAAATTTCAAAAACTCTTATAAGAATAATGCCATCACATCCTTTGCATGAGCCACAAGTTCGGAATATTTGCTGTATATTATATAATATACTATAAATTTTGGAGGAGACAGACAGAAAAGGTCTAGTCCCTTGTTTACCGAGGAGTCATACTAGCTTAAGCTCATACTTTTTGCCTGTTCACAAGTCAGATAGATAAGCTAGGAGCAATTTGTTCGTCTAATAATAAATCACTAACCAGTATTCTTGCGTCATTTCTTTCAGACGGGTTTCAAGCTTTTGGAATACTGGAGTTTTCTCGAAGTCTTGTTTGTTGTGGGTCGGCTCAATAAAATTTGCTTCCAGAACCCCTGCGACACCCAATAGCAAGTCATGAAGCACCAAGCTGATGCAAATAAGGACAAAAATGCAAAGACACGGCAATATACATCATGCTTACCCACAACCCCTCTGCCTCGGCTATCAGAATAGGTTACAACATGCCAAAATGGCTGCAAAGAAGAGATAGGGACAAAGATAGAAGTGAGCCATACGCTAGCAAATAACACACAAGTGATGCAACATGTTTTCTTTTTTATTCTGTGAGGTTTAGCCAAAAACTAAACTAGATCATTATTACATCATAGGCCACATCATAACATTTTAAACATAATCAAGCATAGAAAATTTATGTCTATATATGTAAAATAAGTACCTTCACTAATATGTGGGAAAAATAAACTTAAACAACATCAAATGCACTAAAAGGGCTGATAAAGTGATGGACCAATACAGAACCAGTAGCAGGTAAGGAGAATTAATTTAATACATATGCCACATGGAAAGGGATAAGCAGCAACAAGGTAATCATATTGTTAAAAGTTTCAAAGCACCATTTTTTCATGAACTAGGATATCACAACGCCTTCACTGTGATAAGTTCAAACAGATGCAGGATTGAAATGATGCAAAGAGAAGATAGTTTAAGCTGGTGCTTGGAGTACAAGCAAGTATGCTTTGGCCAATCAGTTGTTTACAGTATCAAAGTTAGTCAAGACAAGAAGTAGTTTTATCATCTAAAATGGTTGTTTTCACTTAGGAGATCAAGAACTTCACTAGCTTTTGAACGCATGTTATAGGTAGTTTATGGAATAGACAATATCAAAAGAGTGATCAATCAAGTAAAAGCAGTCACCAGTATCAATCTATTCTTGTGGTAGACATTAAAACCGTGTATATTCACTGCTGGAGCTTCCTTCAGAAACCCAATTGTCGTGATGACCGAACCCTGCAATCAGCAAAGCAAGGATGACAAATCTCCAAAATTGATCCAAAGGGTATCAGCCATTGGAGAAAGCAAATGTGTTAAAAGCACTTATGAAAAGGCATATATATACACATCAATGATCAGAATTTTTCTCCTAGCTCAAAGAGGGAACTGATAAGCGAATGCAAGCCTTCATCATTGATTCATTTCCCCATTTCCCCACCTAATTCAGATTGATCTGACAATTGGCAAAAAGACTAATTCATAACTGTTTCTTGACATAACAGTATGTAGCAATTAAGTTATATGCATATATATGTATATTTGTATACACATACACATATATATGCATATATATATGTCTGAATATGTATATATATATATATATAAACTGGCACTTAGAAGTTATAGTTTCCAAGATCTTTATATCTTTTCTTTGTGCCTGCATACTTGCCAAGATCAGCATAAATCCACTTGTGTGTGTATGAGTTCATGTATATACAACTCTACTCACAAGCATCTCACAATACATATGCATCAATCTCATACATATTCATAAGAATTTGCTGAAACAAATCCCTACCTCCACGTTTTGAGGTTTGTATAATATGAATTCCGGAAATTTCAGATCATTTGCAATGTTATGATACTCAACAACTCGTCCACACAATAAGATGCAGAAGTTCTCCGGAACTCGCAAGTACAAAATAGATAAATATGCCTGCAGGCATGGGAAAACCAAGTATTAGCAATAATTGATTTATAATCTACAGAATTATGCAAATATCACTATGTTTGGCACAAACTTACACGAAGTGAATAGTGAAGGCGGTTAGCAAGATGCTGTTCACTTGCTTCCACCCGAGAAGAAACTTTTGAAGTATTGTTGCCCTTCCCAGATAAACAAATATCCTGGTACCAAAGAGTTAAATAAAGCTGGTTATCAAACTAATGCAGTATGATTACCTAGTAAGAGAGAGGGAGTGGAAAAAGAAAGAGAAAAAAAATCAGCCAACAGAAACCTCAGGATCTGACTCAAAATCGAGCTCCATGTTTCCTTCATCATCATGCCATATATTGTAGATTATTATCTTAGTACCATGAGGACCGATTTCATCACACTGCAATGCAGGAATGAAAAGGAAATCAAAAACTAAGTCTAAAAGATGATGGTATTACTTAAAAAGAAATTTGGGAATCCTGACAAAATAATAGTAGCTACCATCGAGATAATGAGAACAGCTTTCTTCTTGCACCCCATAAAATGGTTACAAGAAAAAGGTTCTAAAAATTAAAAATTAAAAAAAAATTGAAAAAAATAGTTTTGTGAAAGTTATACACACTTGCTTCATAAGTTCAGCCTCTGTGGTAAATGGAGACCACTGCAACAAGATGGAAAGATTATTCTTAAGATGATGTTCATCGTGTAATGTATTCCATGTGCCCTTAGGTTTGTCGAACTGATAATCAACCTGCATAAATGAAAAGAGAAACTCGACCTCTGAGGCATGTCACACACATATTACAATCTGAATAGTAAGCACATTCGTAAAACATGAAAAAGGTAAATGGAATCTTAGTCTTGAGAAAGGAGAATATTGAAATAAAAAAGAGCAATCATTCACCAAACTGTAAAAAGGTAAACTCATATACAGTTACAGAGAAAAGTTTCAAGTTCAGTATCTCTAAGCAGAAAATCCTGATAACAGCAATATAGCATGAAGCCCAAACAACTCCTGGCCATAACCATATAAATCACAACATAACATAGATTTAAGAGTTAAAACTGAAGTTTCTGTATGCACAACCAAGGTCACACACACAATGATTTTCCAAATCTTTTGGCAGGTCAAAATTGGGTAACAACATATGCATGGCCATCTTTGTGGCCTCAGAATGCATGGCATAAACCTCACACATCTCCACCAACATAACTGAAATGTTCTTTAGAAGTCCTAACATAGATAGTAAAAATAACACTGAAACTATAAGATTTCTAATAAAATTATACTGGCAAGCTTCAGGAGAACAATCACCATTAATGATGTATTTCTACATTGAGTTATTAATTTAGAAGCGAAGATGGAAATGATGTCTCACATTTTTACTAGTTATCCAGTTCATATTGCACAAGTTCCCATCCAGTTAACTAGATTTTTTATAACTTTTTATGCTTATTCATCCGGTCACCTACTCAGAACTTTAAACCGTCAAGCAGCTGTTCTAGAATGAGACATGTTTGTCACCAAATTTTTGCATAAAACTAGAGCACAAAGGATACTCCACCGCAAAATGAAGCCATATAAGAAACATTTATTTTCTACCCATTTAACTTCTAAACAATTTACTATCAAGGAAATCACAGCAAGTAAAAGCACCAAAGCCTCTGTAATCATTTAGATCAAATTACACCCTTAGACCAGAACAAAAAAACTCACCATGGGAACCACAATTCTATCTTGTCTTGTTTGCGTTAAAAATGTATAAGATAGCAGACCTACACTTTGGGTCAATTTCCTGGTAAAGAACAGGAGTAATATAGAAATGGTAAGGTCAAAGGAGCCATAAAAAGAGAACAAAAATGAATAATTAATATTATGCAGGGTGACAAAGAGTGCACCCAAGTTTCTTAAGATGATTTTTCCCTTAACTGTTTACATCTTGAAATTTAAAAGATGAATAAATAGATAAAGGAATCCGAATAACTCTACCATTTTAGTGAGAACAATGAGAAAAATTTCAACCTAAGATGCGCAGCAAAACTTAGCTTGGACAGAATGCTGCACATATTTTTCCTAACTGTTAAATATAAAGTTGATTTCAATGTATAATCTTCAGGAACACAACACTGGAGACGTACTAGGTCTATAAGTTTAGTAGCTATCTTTTGATGCTCAATAAAGTCATGAAATTCTTAACAGAAATTCAAAATATGTTCAAAAAGTTGCAGACATCATCTTCTTTCTGTGCCACTAGGAGGAAATTTGACCAGCCTTCATGGTTTTGAATCTGAATTTTCAGGGAATAGCCAATGCAACAAAAATTGACTCTTATTACCAATGTCTGCTAAACCCTTCTCGCATTTAAGACAACAAACTCAATTAGAAAAAATGACTTCAGGACCTGGTCAAATCTATAACGTCTACATTCAAATGTGTAAAAGACAAGCAGCGCAGATGTACATCAATGTAAATTTACATACAAGAGGTGCATGGAAGAGGTTTTAGATGACCAAGGATATCATAACAAGCTCTCCCAAAAACAAACATTGATATACAGACAAAAGAAGGATAACCAAATACAGATCTTAATAAACAAAGAAAGCAAAGGAACCTGTCCCTAGTGCAGCGACTGAAGACAACTACATCAGCACCGAGTCTCATAGAACTGGTCTTAAACCCATTTCCATCTGAAAAGCTATGAGTCAACATCTCACTGTTATACCAAAAAATGTAAAAACAATATTTTCATACTTACACTGTCCAATAGCAGTTTTGGACTTCTTATCTGAAAATCCAAAACTAAGGCAACGCCGCATTGCTTCAGGGTCCATCCCACCCCCATCATCTAGTAGAAGAGAATCACAATTACAACTATGTATATTTCGATTTTGTCAATTACATAATGTCAATAGGAATCATAAAGCAGCTAAGTATTGTAGTATCACATTGCGAGTCATAAGATTAAATACCTTGAATTAATAAAGCTGGAGTTCCATCTCTGGGATTAGACGTTTTATCTACAATGACAAAGGTGGCACCATTTTGTATCTACCAACAAGCGAGACATGGAATACAAAATATTAATATCAACATGAATAACATGGTCACTTGTGAAAACAGGACACAAGAAATTCCTCTCGTGTGTCATGCCTACAGATTACGTCAAACAGCGCTCCTTCAACACATTTTACATGGCAATTAACTCAATTCACAACCCAGATCAATGATATGCACAGTTCATCCCTGTCATTGCCACCGACAGGCATATGCATGATGGTATGGCAATTTTTATGCTTGGTCTCACTCAGATGTCTATTATGGTCACAATCTTAATATAGAGGTAATCCCAATGAAAGAGGGATTGAAGTAATGCACCAAACTTGACCACACTGATTTATTTGGCCAGAGATTGATCACAGCATTGTTGGTTGAAAAGAAAGAAGAAAAGGTAATCAAGCTGGAGCATATCATACCCATCATCACAAGTTAAAAAGATGAGAAAGACTAAAGTTGTGCATCAAAACTTCATTGAATCAGCAAAACAACAACTTGGAGCTAGTAAGAGTGGCATACAAACAAGAGAATGATATGAGTAGCTTCTAGGTTACAATTACAGCCCACAATACATATATTCAAGAAAAAGAGAAAAATAAGCTGCATTGATGATTACCTCATCAACAGAATTATCAAGCAGTTCTGCCACGGCTGTAAACATGGGACAAAGAAAAGAGGGATGAGAAGATATAAAGCAGCAGTATCGAATATGATACGTTCGAGCTGAAGCAGGAAGTATATCAACAGAAACATACCACCAAAGGCCCATTTATGCGAGGTAGCATTTGAATGAAGAAATTTGGGGTGAATACGAAGATACCCTGTGCCATCTGCCAATCAAACAGAGATTAAAGAAACAGAAAAAAGATCACATATAAATGTTATTTCACTGCAGTTTATACAGCTGATCAACCCAAAATATGCAGAAACTGGTAAAAGATGATAATTGTGAAAATTAATTTTATTTTTATTTTATTTTATTTTTGTCTTTGTAATGCAATATCTTGAACTTCATATTTCAGAATGTTAAGATCAATTGTAAATAAGAGCAACTTTGATTATCAGAGGAAAAATACTTTGACAGGTTGGCTTAGAATTAAGCTTGTCATCATAATTTCCAGCTTTCCAGAACTGACGACAAATGGGGGCTGGACGTATTGATGATGTTGAGCAAAAGCTTGAATCATCAATTGGAGATTGCTCTTGATCCAAGACACTTGCACCATTATTTGGAGTATTTAAAATGGTCAACCTTCTACTTTGTTCAGTTTCACGCCTTCTAATAAGGGAGGAGTCTTCATGGGATTTTAAATCAAATTTGAGGTACTCATTTTGTTGCAAAGATCTTCCAACCAAATCTCGCTCCAACTTAACAGCTTTTACACCAAGCTCTCCAAGACCATGGTTGCTACTTAAGTTGGTAGAACTCATCTTAGGACTGGAAAGAAAAATATAGGCCAATTAGTTACCAATCATACCAAGAAATGATTGTAGTTTCACTTTTAAGGGGAGAAAATGAACATTATAAGAGGCAAAATAGGATTTAACGACATCGAATAGAAAAATTGCCATGCCCCAAATACGGGACATAACATGATAGTGCTTCTAAGCCCAAAGGACTTAAGAACATTATACCAAGGAATTCTGGACATACTAAAATCCATAAGATATTTTCAAAAGTGTCGCAGCTGGATGCAATTCAAATTCTTAAACTCAAAAATCAAATGCCTATGTTTAAGAATCAATCCTATTTATTACAATACGCAAAGAATTGTCTTCAACAATACTAAAAAATTCAAAGAAATAAATCAAACTTAAATCAAAACTAAGTAGCATCTTAGTATTTTGCCAATCTAAAAATAGATCGTCCTCTTCATTCTTAACTAAATCCTCTGCAAAATGGTGACAAAAAATCACCCAGCAAATAATTTCTTGATCTTCAATCAGATTTGAGCAAGTTACATATATAATACACAAGAGTCATAAGATGAGCATGTTTTTCTTTCAAGTAAAACAAAAAAACCAACTTTCAACAACCAAATAGTTTTGAAAAAATGTGCATATACCTTTTAATAACTTTTTGCATTAAGAAATCATGAAACATACTCTTAGAGGATATATGTATATAGTATGTGATCACTTTTCACAATAAAACAGGCAGTAAATCAAGAAATCATGCTTCACCCAAAAGATATTTTCTGAGACTTGCATTTTTTTGGAACTTTCAACCTTAATAAAACATATAATTTACTAAGTTTTACTTAACTAAGCTCATGAATTTCTTAGATTTCACTTACTACTATTACCCGGTAACACGCTTAGAAATTTGCTAATAGAATATGTCACACAGTTACAAATGTACTACTATAACCCGATGGAAAGTTGGAAATTTACAACTATATTCCAGTAGCACTGTCCAAAAATTTGCAAATATACCTTGATAGCACAATCAAAAATTTATTGCTTTAACTCAGTAGCACAATTCAAAGATTTGCCACAATAATTCAGTAACATGATTAGATATTTACTACTATAACCAGTAGCACAATAAGAAATTTACTACTTTAACCCAGTGGCATGATACAAAAATTTTTCTAACATTTACCCAGTAACAAAGTTAGAGTTCACTGTTCACCCAATCATTCAGAGCACAATCATTGGTTAATTTCTTAATCAAAAATAAATTTTTGTTCTCTTTTTTTGTTAGAAAAATACTTTTTCATCTTTGTAAAAAAAGGAAATAGGATCACATGAAACTTTTATTATCAGAAACCTTATCATAGCCTGCTTAAATCCTCTTTTGCATGGAAAAATCATTTATATAGAAAACCTATGCCTCCATTTGGAAGAAATTTTTTTACGTTATATAGAAGGCAGAAACCACCAACCCTTCTCAAATCTTTCCTTCACTTAATTTACGAATTGGTTCAAGTTACCTAAATCCTATATACAAAGAGACATTAATTTGTCAATATCCTAAATACCTAATCCAATCAAAATAAAATATGTTTAATTGATTAAAGGTACGCATAGTACCTCAAGATTATGAATCAATTGATCCTTAGTTTCTTCATCTTCTTCCTCTTAGTCTTTCTTGCCTAAGATGAATTTGTGAAGAAATTCATGTTTGTGGTGAATTCCCACATGATACAAAGGCGACAAGAATATGTATTTTAGGATTTTGTATATTCTATATATACAGGGTTTTAGTCAACCAAGGTGACTACATACTTCATGGGGGTCAAAAATTATCTAGATAGGGTTTTTAAAATAATGCAAAGACCTCCAAAATAATTCCTTTATCCATAAATCCAAAAATGAAACATAAATAATAACAATAGTCATTTTATTTAATAATTGTGGACCTAACACATCTATACGACATTATATTTTGTAAATTTATTTTCTCTATTAGTTATGGGCTTAATCATAAATTAACATAATTAAATATCTTGGATCTTGTACCATACCTAAAACTATATTAACACAATTATAATTTACGGACCTATATTTATGTGAATTACAAACTTAATCATAACTTGAAATAAATTAAATAGTCTAGGCTGATTAATACAAAATTAGACTTTCTTTTGGCAACTCAGTCCATGTAAATATAAGTTCTAAAATAATGCTATGATACTACTCTATCACTACTCTAGGATCAAATACTTGAGTCATTAATTAGCTCAAAACAAGGTATGAACTACAAGATCAACATTCCTTCACTATAAATAGAAAATCCCAAATCAAAGGTTGTATCATATTACTAATTCCCCAAAAATACATTTCCTGGACATATTTTGTCCGCTTTGAATGCCTTTTCATGTACTAAAAAGATAAATATAAATATGACCTACTAACATGTCAAGTCAAATAACCTTTAATATAAGACTAATTCGTAATTGTAATATGTGTTGTCGTAAACTAATATCTTTAGTAGCTAGCATAATCATTAACTTGAAACTCAATCACCAAAGCTTCATTAAGTAATTGGCATCACATTTAGTGATATGACAAGTAGAAAAATTCCACATTTTCACTTATAACTAAACAATCCTTAGAAAAATATTAAAATTGAAAATTTATATCCTCAAAATTGTAAGTAAAATCAAGGTAAAAATCTAAATGTGATCCCTAATAAGCTCAAGAAATCTAAGTTTATCTAATATTCACTTTCTATAATATCCCATCAGTGTTGACCAAGCTCCAAATGAATCACATGCTCAAATTCTAGAAGAAGAGCAACTAATTATGTCAATTAAGGATCAAAACCAACTTTAGTTGATTCACTATTCCTAGATCCAATATCATTTATATCATTTTTCCTCAAAAGACAAAATATCTCTATTAGTTATATATTATTGTATTCTAGATCCCATGGCATCTATAGTTAACCTTACTAAAATTCATGTAGTTTTAAAATAAACTAAATAACCAAGATATATTTATGAGGTATAATTGATAACATTTTTGATTGAAATATATATTATTAAATTTATTACTACAATATTAACCAAAAAGATTTAGGGTATTACAAAAGTAGACCACAAAATTTAACCAAAAAGAAAGGTTAAGATTAGGGACCAGATGAAAATTTTTACCAAATTATAAAAGCAAGAGTAGCATCAAAATACGTTTCATCTAATCTGGAAGTTTTAAGGAAAAACAAAAACAGTAACCAATAAATGAGAAATTTTTATTCATTTCTAGGAAATGGGAAGAAATATTGACAAGAAAGGACCTTCAATAAATCACACAAAATAAGTTACTTGTGTAACCTCCTCAATAGAAGTTGAAGTTAATTTTCTTTTTTGAAGGTCAAGATCCAAAGCTATATTATATCTAGTTCTAATTACACTTGCACTACATCTAATATAGTGAAATTACCAATTCCTCCACGCTAACTTCTATAATTACCTCAACCTTCCCTCTAAAAAACGCAACATTTACCAAATTGTCCTTATTGTAGGGCTTTGGATGGAAAACAATGTAGTCAACAAAAATTTAAGTAAAATTCCTATTTTGCCCATAATCAAATAAAAGATGACATTTTCTTGTAGCAAAATAGGTCCATTGGATCTAAGGGTCTAGCCCATCCAATTTCGACTAATGGCAATGTAATTTAAAGCCTTCTTGTATTTGGTAAGGTAAGGTTGTGTTAACATGCGGTTGAACAAAACTAGGATTAATGAAAACGAATTCACATAAAAATATCAGATAATATAAAACAAAATCAAACCAAAGTTTTCAAATGGAATCTATAGGTCACATCATCCTTTAAAATAAAGCAACTCATTCAAAATATTACAAAAATTTCATAATGTGTGCTCTGAAAGTATTAATTGATTGGAACTCAAGATCTTAAACCCTAACTTCACAATAGCCAAAGTAACAGTGCTTCCAATTGTACCTAGCTATGTCATTCATATACGAGTTGGTTGTCTTTTGATTCTTCCCCATCTTCTCTAATCTCACATTTTATGGTGGTATATCTTGGTAGATTGGAAAATGACTACGGAACAAAAACCTATTTCGAAACGAAAGAAGGAAAAGAGAAACTAATTGATTTCTAGGAAAGACCAGCACCCAAGAGCATGACGCTAAAGACAAAATATTGATGAATATCTTAATTGTGCTAAAGACAACATATTGGTGATAACAACAAGGGGAATGGGGGAAGCAACAACGGAAGTACAACAACCGAAGAGTGAAAAAGAATGTATTCCTTGCAAATGGCCCTAGAAGGCAAGCTTTTGTATTTTACTATTTTAGGAAGGTTATATAGTTCGCTTTGCAAGAGAGGATTTTGTGGGATTTGATCGGATCTGCATTTAAAAGTATCTTCTCATTTTAGAGGACTAAAATGAATAACTTGGACTTATTGAGTTTGAGTGAAAAGCTTTGAATGAATAAAAAATCATGAAGAAACTAATGAGATCTTATGAGATTTGGAATTATATAAAGTACTAGACAATTAACTTATAAATAGCACCATGAGGATGGTTAAAAATAGATAACAAAAGTATATAATCAAAATAATAATAAGTGTTAATTACACCTAAACTCCCTTAAATTTAGCTAAATTACTGACTCCTTGCTTTGAAATACCAAAACTACCCAACTCCTCCCTTCTAACATTCATAAGTACCAAAATTCTCTCTAAAAATGCAACATATACTAAATTGCCTATATCATTAGATTTTTGGATGGAAAACGATGATAGAGTAAAACTTTATGTGACCTTTCTATTTGCCCTTGACCAAACAGTCATTATAAGTTATTAACTAAAACACCTTTGGTAGGATTTTGAAACTTGGAGGGGACGTAAATATAACGCAATTAGAATTAGAAAGGAGAATATGTAATAAAATATAATAGCCAATGGAACGAGAAAAAGTCATCATGTAAGTTTTTTAGTCATCTTTATATATGGAGTAGACTAAAATCTATTATTGTATTTGTTATATAAATGGCTTACTCAAGTACTTCTTTTAGTTTTGTAGAATCAACATATAGGAAAAAGAGATATCTTCAAACACATCGTATAAACATGTTATTGTACTCTAAGACAACAACAAATCTTAGAAGGTTGTTCTACCGTTGCCTCGAGGATGGTTTCTCCAATTAGTGTATGCTATATACAAATGAAGGCGGATAAGTATATATGCCTACAACAAGAAATAATAAAACATACAGAACAAGCATACAAGGGAGGGGTGCAAGTGATAATATTAATGAAATTAATTTAGCGCACAAGTTATTAGAACTAAACTTAAAAATACTAATAATTTTATTTTTTCCAAAAGAGAAGGTAAGTATCTTTGCCTTCTACTTATAATATATAATTCAAAAATAGCTAATATTATCCTCATAATTCCATTTCCTCTTTTACAAATTTTTGTATATACTTTTACTATGTGATGCAATTCAAAGTCCTATTTAACTACTTTTCTTAGAATATGGATTAAACTACTAAAAAATGTTTGAAAAATATATTTAGATTCATTATACATGTATAAAATTAAAAAAAATTCATTTTTATTTATTTTCCTCTCATTTTGCTTTTCTTTTGTATTTTCTCTCTTAATTTTTCCTTCGTTGGTGATGGCTATTCTTCTATTTTTATAGATGGGGAGAATTTAGATGGAAAACATGATCAAATGGACAAGAGAAGACAAAGAATAAAGAGAAGGGATGGTGAGAGGAAAGGTTGGGTAGTACTGAGGACAGATGAGTGGAAGGACAATGAGAACAACTGTTTCGCAAAGAAGAGAAAAAAGCAAACATTATGGGAAAATATGGAGGCAATAGGAGATAGTATAACGGAAGAACAAAACAAATAGACGATATTAAAAGTAAAAGAAAAAAAGTTGCAGTGCCATGATGAGGGGGAGGAGATAGGGGAGAGTAAAGAATTGGAAGGGAGGGATAGATAGAGAAGAGATGAGTAGTGGCGGAAAGAGTGAGGGAGATGATCAATTAAGAGTTTACAATATTGAACTTCAGATGGAAAGAAAGGAGATAGGCAAAGAAGAGATGAGCAATAGTGGAAAGAGCGAAGGAAATTTTTAATTACGAGACTTCTAGTATTGAAGTTCTTTAAATTAAATTAAAATAGCTAATATTGAGATCGGCTATATTCTAAGAGTTCATTTTCAACATCTAAACACTCTTTGATAATTGAGGGTGAAAATCATATTTGCACTTAAGATAATAAAATTTTCTGAAGAATGGAATTTCATTATGCATTATAGTACTAAACACCCTTTCAACTATAAAAACATTACAAATACACCTCTTCACAAATATATAAACATTACCAAAACATGTAAGGACAAAACGGTCATTTAATAAATTTATAATTTTTTAAATTGAGTGCAAAACAATCAATCTACCACTTATTTTTCCTTTTTTTTGAAGGGGGTGGTGGTGGTTAATAGTAAATTTCAAAAGGGAGGTTTTGATATTATAAAAATTGGAGGGAATGAGTTAGCAATTTCGTGATTTTACAGGGGTCGCCCTCATGAGCATATCAATTGTTACTAGCTTTTGAATTGGGTCCTAGTTTTTTCGAACAGAGTATCAATTCACTTAAGCTTCGATAGCAACTAGTGTAAGGTTACATCATTTATAAAAGTTAATAGTATTATTATGAATAATCATAAGATACCTCATGAGTCACCGCAAGTCCCAATTTTCCATTATATCAAAGAACTTAATTGGATCATTCAAAATTGACATATACTTATCTAGAATATCTTCACTAAGTGTCTTTTTGCCTTTGTACTCAAGGCCAATCTCCATCGAATTCAAGGAACCTCCTCTCTACCCCATCAAGAAATAAACTAACTAATCCTAAGTTATGGGGTCGAGATGAGCCACTGAGAAGTTCATCTTGACATTCCTTCATGAGTTGTAAATTGCAGGAAAAAACAATTAACCCTACTCAACTCACAATAAAAGTAATAAGATAAATCTTTCCCAAATAGCAATTTACAACTATCACCCTCGAGATGCCTTCAGCCACATAGGATGTGTTAGCCAACGCCTTTACGCAATACCTTGAGAGATTCACTTCTATATCCAATATGTCGACCTAAAAATTTGATGAATTGTTGGCTCGTGTAGAGAAATATGTGAATGTGGAAGAGTATGACAAATGAAAAAGATAAACGTTGAAGAAAAGCGAAAAATTAAAAGAAAGACAATAACACCTTTAATAAGTTTTGGTAATGTTCGGTTACAAATTGTATGTTTTATATTATATATTTTGGGAGAACAAATTTTGGAAATAGGGGTGTAGAATATGAAAGTTGTATTGGAGAATATAATGGATGTTTGTTTATATTTTGCGAAAAAGTTAACAAATTATTTTGGAGAGTTTTGGTACATTTGTTTATATTTTGAGGGGCAACAATTTTTACTGTATAGGTCAAATCAGTGCTTTTTTGTTAGGTTTTTGGGATGAAAATAGAATTGAGTAATTTTTTATGGTAAGAATAATAATAAAATATATATAATATATTATATTGAAAAATAGAGAAGTTTTGGAAATAATGACAAATAGAGGAGTATCTTGGAAAATTTAATTTGGCCTTTTGGAGGGAAAAAAGATATATGTTTGGTTATGTTTTGGCAAAACAAATTTGTTCCACCAAAATGTAACCAAACATAGCCCTTATTTTTCTTAGTGTTTCTGATTTAGTTTTATTTTGAACTAATTTCTCACTTTTATCTTTTCAACAAAACTTCAACCTTTCTAGATTCAATAAATTTATAAGAATGCTGAAACGGAAGCTAGTTGATTACAAAAGTTTAATGTGGACCTCGTACGGACATTAGAATGAAAGCTTCTCAATTACAAGCACTCGATGTGAAGCTCGCCGATTATGTGCATTAGAAGGAAAGTCTTGATTACAAGTGTTTAATGTGGAGCTCGTCCATTACGAACATTAGATTGGAAGTTAGTGAATTCCAAGCGTTCAAAGTGAAGATTGTAAATTATGGATGTTAAAAGGAAAATTTTCAATTACAAGCATTATATTGACTTAGTTGTATAGATAGAAAGTTGTCTAATGGTTGGCAAACAAAGAAACCAGAAATAAGCTAGTGCTGCCTCAAGCTTTTGAAAAAGAAAACTCATTGTCAATGCTCAATTTTAACATTAAGTTTGTTTTTCCATTTCCTAAATAAGACATTAATGCAGGAGGAAGAAAGCAGAGAGCTAGCAATTTCTTAATGGAAGTAATCATCAACTTGGAAAGGGAATATAGGCTTGCTAAATTACATCGAACATTATCACATTAATAAGGCTACCCTTACGGCCCTAATCCCATAGCTATTAAAGGTGATAAGTGAGAGTCGGCCAGTCAAAAGGCAAACAAGGTGATAGTGAAGAAAAAAATAAAACACATATATAGTACCTCAAAAAAAAAATACAAATAGAGAAAAAACAAAAAAATAAAGTAAAACATTAAAAATAAAAAAACCAAAAAAAAAAAGAAAAACAGGAAAACAAATAAAAAATAGGAAATAAGAAAAGAACAAAAGAAAAAAAGAAAATACAAAAATACAAAAATACAAAATGATAAAAAAAGAAAAAGTAAACTAAAAAGAACAAGAAATAGGGAACAAGAAAAGACGAAGAAATAAGAAGTCAAAAGCAAATATTCAAAAAACGAGGAGAACAAAAAGAGAGGAGAAGAGCCGAAGAAGGGGAAAAAAGAGGAGAAAAGAAAAACAATAAAAAAGAGTAAAGGCCTACCTTGTTGCCAAAGTCTATTGGAGTTGTTGGCAATAGTGAGGAGGTGGAGTGGCAGCGACGATAGTAGTTGGCAGTAATGTAGTGCTAGGGCTCAAGGTTAGTCGAAGATGGTCAAAGCTGCTCTTGCTCTCCTCAACAGCTCCATTTTCATCTTAAGGGTTTTATTTTAGGGTTGTCTTTTCATTTTCTTTTTTTTTTTTCCTCTTTTTAATTTTTGGCCTGAAGAACAACACCTTTCTCGCTTCTCCCACTCTCACCTCTCGCTAAGGTGCCCCACACAACTACCTCCCTCCACTTGGGAGATCTCACCTCTCCTAGCCGAGAAGAGGTGGGGAAGGCTCTCCTTGCCATGACTTAACCCACCTTAGGCAATTGCCTAGATCGCCTTTGATAATTATGCTTGATCCTCTTGAATGGAACACTTTTTCCTTGCTAGCATGAATATCAAGAAAGAGTTTAGGATTAGCTCTACCTAGAGGGGCCTATCTTTTGTCGAGATTCAATAGATCTCCTAAGACCCCATCACAATTAAATAATCCCCATGATATGACACACAAGCAAACACTACCCATTGGTATACTTGATAGGTCCAGACCAAGTTGGCAAGTTCAAAAATGGTTCACATCAATTTATAAAGCAGTTGCTACCTTACAACATGTCTGAAAGCATTACCATGTCTCTAAGGATACACTTAAGCTCAAGGTTCTAGAGAATCTTGTGAGTTGTGATCCAACGCAAGAAACAAAGCTCCTACTCAACCATAGGTATGTAGCAGCAACCAAAACATGTTAGCACTTATTCAGTCTAATCATACCCCAACCTAGGCCAGCCATACCCCAATCTAGTTGAGCAAAGGGGATTAGATGCTTATAAGGAGGATTATACACGATGGATAGCGGGATTAGATGTTCTCAAGGAGACTTATGCATGGTGGGTTGATCTAAGCAAAGGCTTAAGCGGGCATAATTCAAAGTTAGGTCTAGTCTATTCATGCTCGAGCCCAAGAAAGACAACCTCCACTATGGAGCCTATCCCAATCAAAGGAGATCTAGGCTATCCTAACCATGAGGTCCCCAAATAGCTCTAAGCTTACAATTGAATAATGTAATGCTACCTCTTCTAGGGTAGCTCATTCCAATCTAGGAAACTAATGAGTTGAAAGGATTCTAATAGAGTCCAAATAACTTAGGATTAAAGTGCAAGTCCTAATAGAAATAAGAACGAGTCAACGTTTTATGATTTAGTCCTTTTAGAAGTTTATAAATAACACTTATGACAATAAAGAGAACCGAGTATACCTTCAACATTTTCATTCTCTCTTTTACTTATGTTTCTCTAATCATTTCTAACTTAAGCATAGGGGGGTTTTCATTGGGAATACTTAAGCACTCTAACCCCTATGCATTGTTTGCAGATATTTATGGAGAAAGCTTAGGATTCCAAGATATCTACTACTAAAAGGATTACCTAGTTTGTTCTCTAATTAGTTATACATCATTATTATACGTGAAATTATTACACTAATTGTGCTTTGGACTCTTGACCCAATGGCATCTCTGTACTTGAGTGAGTCTTTTCCAGAGCTAGATGGGATCATAATCCTAGTCAATGTGAAACTCTTACTCATATAGGGAATACTCATCCATGACTAGATAGGTAACTCTTCCTTGTTTGGGAAAATCATTAGTCATATCTAGATTGATACTCCTTTTTAGGTTTGAAAGCTACATGTGTAAAAATTTGCCTATAAAAGATATCCTCTCTAGAAATTTCGCTCATAACCTTAGTGATTCTTTCTCCTTCAAGAAAATACTCTCTTCACATTTCTCAACATCAATTTTCCTTTCTATCCCTTTTAGAGTATCACCAAATATATATCCCCAACATTATAGAGTATCACCAAATATATATCCCCAGAGGTGTATAAGTTAGGGAAGCTCCGGTAACAATTCCACTAGGCGAGTTGAGATTGCTTGAGAGTCATTCGAATCAATGGACTTAGAGTTCATGCAAATTCAAAAGTTTGTAGGCAAGTTTTGATAGGCTTAATGTAGAGAAAAATCCACTAAACAAAAAATGATATCGATTCGCTCATCTCAATATTGTTCTCCATGTAATTATTTCCGACAAAAATATTTAAAAATGAATTTGTTTTATTCCCCTACTTAAATTTTAATTCTAGCAACCAAGTTCGAGTTCAAATTATTTTTTAATTAATTTTACAAAAAACTAAATCCAAGAATAAGATTAATGACCCGGCTCTTATATAGAAATTCCACGTAATATCTTCAATCAAACCAAACATATCAAATAAGAAAATCAACGATAGATTGAAGTAATAGTAAACTTCATCGAGCTTTAAAGCCCTATGGCTCGGAAATCGTACCTCAAAATTCGCACAGTATTAAGCACTTAGATGGGTTGAAGGTTGGGAGATTGCCAAGTCGCTAGCGCAATTTCCTCACCTACAGCTGGAGTTGGGCTCTGAGAGTGTTTAAATAGAGAAAACTTCCCAAGAGGGAATCGCTTTGAAAACATTGTCCAGACTTATCATTTTTCCTTTAAAAGATTTACTCTTTGAAAAACTGTGTCAAATTTTTCTCTTTAGAGAAATCCATGGAGAAATCTTTTCATAGAAGAGGTACCCTAGTTTAGTTGGGCTCCTTTATGGAGGACAGTGGTACAGGGAGGAGTTTCTGTTTTGGTGGGTGGGGGGATAGTCTTTGTTTGGTTTTATTTTTGTTGGGTAATGTTCTCAAAAGATGAATCAAATATATAATTTCATTTCCTCAATTTAAAAACATCATGTGAAAATTAAACCAAACAAACCCTAAACAAGTTGAAGTGTTTAATATTATTCACCAAAAAAACAAAAAAGTTTAATATTAGATTTGGTAAAGATTTTAAATTGCTGATAAATTCTTGGTAAAGATTTTTTTTTTTTTTTTTGAGAGAGAGAATCCTTGTTAAAGATTTTAAAGCTAAGATCTAGGAATTTGAATGGTCAAATTATTTTTTTCCTTGTTTTTTATTTTATTTTGTTCCTTTTTCTCCTAAATATATTGTTTAGTACATAATTTCTATAAATCATCTCATTATCTTTATTTACGAAAAGTAAATCTCCTTGAAATAGAGCAGAATATTCCATTACACATGATGCTTTTGATGAATTATAATAGTTTATACCTTATTTATTTATACTTTTAATGCCATTTTAAGTACGACCTTATGCAAAGATTAAAAACCACCTATCTAATATTTTTGCTAAAAGTACTCCTTGTTTTTATTTTCAATTTCTTCTAGTTTTACTTAATCATCTGTTGTCGTATCAATCAAATTCAAATTGATAAAAGAAAATATCGATTATAATTTTAATAATTAAAATATATACATATTTGAATAGATTTTATCTACACCTAGATGTAAATCCTTGTTGTTTTGGAACTGCTCCTTATATGGAGACTCCATATCCGTATTTAAATAGAAAATTTCTATTGAATTAGATTTTTTTTAATCCAATATGTATTCATCCATATTAGATGGATAATTCTTCCTTATATAGGAGAATTGTTATCATGTCTAAATTGATACTCCTTATTGGACTAGACTCTTCTTTTTTAAAAACTTTATAATATTTTGTAACACTAACTTATTAATTTTTAGTTTACCATTTAAATTTTTTAAAATTTATAATATTTAAATTCATTGACAATGAATCTACTTGTCATCAGAATCCTTTC
>JACGDI010005798.1:197753-210951 GCA_014898725.1 Jacaranda copaia
TTTAATATGTTCACCTTTCTTTTGGAATTGCTTTTGCTCTATATTTATACTTCTGTTTGCAGATGTTGAATCATTTGTTTTCATCATTCAGGCCATGTCTTGACCTTATTATTTTTACATCTGCTTTGTAGATGGAAACAACAAGCATAAATAATGGAACTAGATATTACGTGATGGCGGTTACTCCCACCCGACTTTATTCTTTCACAGGAATAGGCTCATTGGATGTAAGTTTAAATTAAGTTCTTCTATTTGTTTCTAATATTGTTTTCATTTTGCATCTGGAACTGTAAATCGCACCATAATTCATAATGACACTCAATCTGTGAATTTTGCAGAAGTCTTTTGTCATGCAACAGTCCAATGTGTAGAAATTTTACAGTTGAGAATGTGACTTTTAACCTTGATTATATAATCCAGACCTTAATTAACCTGCATGAGTTTCTTAATTGATTATGGATATGAAAACTTTCCTCTCACTGTCACATATACTTCTGCAACTCTGGACAACTGTGAACCAGCTTCTTTTTGTTAGTTCTTTTTCTTTCCTTTCCTGTTGGACAAAAGGTGCAATGTTAGGTTTGCTAATAGCAGGCGGTCCATTCTAACATCCGATATTATGTAAACTAAGGCAACAAACATACTATTTTACATGGATATGATATGCATCTGCATTAAGGTATTTATTTCTGCTGCATGAGAGTTAATGATTATTCTGGATTAAGTTCCGTCTAATCTTTGATTTGTACTCATCTTTGTTTATAACTCATACATACCATTTTCATCAAAATCCAGGCTACAAATATTGAATTGAAAACCATGGAGAGCTTGAAAATGAGATTATAAGCCATTGACTGAGCCATATTGTAGTATATCTACAATTGCCGCCAATTATCTTCCTGTGATTTCTTTAATGGTTTTGCCTAGTATATCCTGCGGTATTCTGCAACTGTTTTAATGTTGTTCAACCTCCTTCCCCACCTGTATGTATATTTTAAATTTTTTCAGTTTTTATGAGGTAAAGAATCTTTGAAGATCCTTCATTAATTGTTTGACGATAATCTCATGCCCTTTTGTTCACATCCTTTCTGCAGTCTGTTTTTGCTAGCTATGCAGAACGTGCAGTTCACTTCATGGAACTTCCTGGTGAAATCCCAAATAGGCAAGTGCATGGAGCCAATTTGAATTGTTATTGATATGGTGTTTGAATATGACTGATTATTGGCTGTAAGTAATTTAATCTTGACCATTTCTACATCATGATGATTGCTGAAAGACCTGAGAGTGAATATTTCTTGAAGGTGATTAATTGATCTTTTTATGTGTGCATAAGTAATATTAGAAGTTAAGATGTGGCCTATCAATCTTTCTCTTGGAAATCAAGGTTCTCTTCAAGTTAAAGACTTTGATGGTCTTTGTTCGCATGAAAATTAACTGATGCCACATTACAGTAGCAAGTCCTTCTGAAGCATAGTTGAGTGTTATGTGTTGTTTAAAAGTAAACAGGCTTTCCGTATGATCCTATTTGTAATCATTTTGTTGATGACAAAGCTAGAAAGTTTTTTGCATCTGAAAAACCCTTTGTTCAACCTGTTGCTTTGCATGAATGTTGTTTAAAGGTGTTTACAAGGTTTGTTTATAACGAGAAGATAGATATGGATAAGACTTTTGTTGGATGGGATTACATTTCCTGGTATGCTAATCTCTCAATATGTAAATCATTCTGTGGTTTTTCTAGTGGCAACTAGAGCTCACAACTTTTTGCCATTATTGTTAGAATTTTAGCACACCACCACCAGCTTTTGGTATTAGGGTTATCATATTTCGTGGAGATTACTTCATAAGCAAGAAGCATTGCCGAGCAGCATTCTTCCATGGGACATTTCAATACCCTTTTGAGTTCACTTTTCTTAATAAATTAGCATCTTGGATCAAGGAAAGACATACAGGGGTAGTCCCCAGCTGTCTTAGAGAGAGCTTCTATTAAGGTAGGAGGGATTGTGTAGGGGAACTCTACCCAGCAGTTGTCTGTTGTAAGATATGTGTAAAATGGCAACCTGGGGAAGAGTTGGCCCTATTGCCAACTAAAGGAATTTCCAACTAAAGGAAAAAGTCACCTTCTTGGTGATTGGAATTAATTTGAAGTGACAATTGTGGATTGTGAAGAAACATATGCTGGTATCAACACCTTGTTGGGCTGCATCACGGATAGCTGTTCTTTTGCTGCAAACTCAACCTTCTATTCTGAAATTGGTGGCATTGGGCATTTCGCATTGTCCAGTATGGACCAAATAACTATTCCAGTTTACCACTTGGACAAAGTCCATCTCATCCCCCCTGTAAGTAATTCAGTGTAGATATTATGTGGAGATGATATAGAGGAGCAGAGGAAGAAGCAAACTGATACAGTGCTGGAGCAGATAGATAAGGTGCAACATTGCGTTATATGTCCTGTCATGCTCTACAATGACTCAGACTAAATATTACTGCATAAGCAAGATACTTACCTGCTATTATTGCAAAGTTGAGAAAAGTTACAGCTTGTTTGCAATCTTCTTGTCGGTCAGGACTCAGTCCTAACATAACTCTGGCACCCAAGTTAATCAGACACCAGCTGATTCATGTCCTCCTTATCTTCCTGTTCTTCCAAGATTTCAGGATGCTGTCCGACTGTCCAGCTGTAGGGGCAAATACTCAAATTTCATGTTATTGTTATTCTGTATCTGATATGTAACATCTTCAGGGACTACATTATGCCCAAATAGTGGGGCACTTAGCATTTTGTTGAACTTTGAGGATGAACACATTCACTCAGTTCACATGCCAAACTTCCAAGTTTTAGAGTAAAATTATATTCTCTTCTCCACTAAACACGTGTTGCTATAACCACGGTTTGGTCTGAAGATACAAGCAATAACTAGTTTCTTCATCATTGTTGCAGTGCCAGAGTTTATTTTATTTTTCTGTTTTTTTTTTTGTGAGATTAGGAAGTGATAAGAAACTTCCATTATTTTGTTACCATCAATTGCCTAAATTAAAACTATCTGGGGGCAACAATCAGGGTTCTGATAGATATTTATGAGCCTTACACACTTTATTAGATGTGAAGGTGACACTTGATGTGCCCTTCTTGCAGTGAGCTGCATTTTTTCATTAAACAGAGAAGAGCAACACATTTTGCATGGCTATCTGGAGCAGGAATTTATTATGGTGGCCTTAATTTTGGAGCACATCACAGGTGGATATTGTACTCCTGACTTCTGCTCCTTTCAAGTAATTTGCTCTGTGATAATTTTGTCATTCCTATATTTATTGCTAACATTTTTGAAGCTTCATGTTAGTTCACCAAATGGGGATGAAAACTTTGTGGAGAACAAGGCTCTCCTGGACTATTCTAAGCTAGGTGAAGGTGTGCTGGTCAAACCTAGTTCCCTGGCAATGTCTGAATTCCATTTTCTTCTTCTGGTTGGAAACAAGGTTAAGGTGCGTCTGTAGTAATTCATCGCAATTGATGTTGTTGCTTGTAGCCATTGTTGCCTATTAATCTGATGATTTAGAACAAATTCATTGTGGAAACAAGTGCAACTGTAATGGCTGAGTGTGACTAGGGCTCTGCCTGTATCAAGCATTCCCGTTTTCCATTGTTTTAATGCCTCTTTTTCCTCACTGATAGGCTAATAATTCTGTTCTTGTTAAAATATTTTGTAGGTTGTAAATAGGATTAGCGAACAGATTGTTGAGGAGCTTGATTTTGATCAAACACCTGATGCAGTTTCAAGGGGTGTTCTAGGTTTATGCAGTGATGCATCTGCTGGGCTTTTCTACGCATATGACCAGAATTCCATCTTTCAGGTGCATCTTTATCTTTGACATCTCTTATCATGCATCAATCATACATCAGGTTTATGGTTTTTTATCTGAAAATGTTACTATAGGTATCTGTGAATGACGAAGGTCGAGACATGTGGAAAGTTTATTTGGACTTAAAAGAATATGCTGCGGCTTTGGCAAATTGTCGTGATGCCCAACAAAGAGATCAAGTTTATTTGGTGCAGGTGTGATGTTTATTCTAAAATACTTGATATTTTGGATTTTCATTCGTAATTCAATCAATAAATTAATTGTAAAAATTTATTGCTGCATTCTGCATATACTGGATGCTTTATGATTGGCTTTCTGATGCAGGCTGAAGCTGCTTTTGCTGCAAAGGATTTTCTCAGAGCAGCTTCCTTTTATGCAAAGGTAATTTTATCTTTGCCCTTCCAATCATGCAGTGCCCTCCGCATGTGCATTTCTGACTATCTATGGATATCATTTACAAATGCAGATAGAAATTCGATGGTGTACATTTATTAGCTTAGAAATGATGTTGATATATGTTAGAATGAGACAGTACATAGTTTTATATTTCTGGTTGTTTAACTTAAATTACTATTTGAAAACTAAATTTGGAAATGACTCTTACGCACTATCTTTCGCAGTTGTTTCACCTATTTTGATTGGACAGTAATCATTATGCAGTTATTGCATATGATAGTAAGAATAAGACTCCTAGTTTGCAATTCAATTGATCCATCTAAACAAGTTTAGGTAGAATTTTACTTTCACTTAGAGATATGTGCAAGTAGGATAAGGATAGATATTAGTTGGACAGCAACTTTTGATGTGTTCGGGGATTGACCTTGTGTGAACTTGCTGGGGGTGTAAGTAGAGCATTATTGGTTTGATTCAACTAGGATGAGCCTCAAGATTGATCATTTGCTTAATATATATTCACTTGTGTTTAACTTTGGTCAAATATCTGGTGGGAAACCATTATAGGCAAGTAACAATTTACATTGAACACTTCCCTTGAGTACCTCTGGATGAAGAATTTTATTTATCCTATGTCTTCTTTCTGCTTCAACATATCCTTCATATTTGGTATTCGGGCCCTAATATTATGATCCTACTGAAATCTAGAAGGGGAATGCACCTACCTTTTACTTATTTACTTTGGCACATTAGGACATTCTCGTAACTCCACAAACTGCATTTTGCTGCAGATTAATTTTGCTTTGTCATTTGAAGAGATCACTTTGAAGTTTATTAGCATAGGTGAACAGGTAAAAACACTTTTCCTTCAAATCTTTATGGAAATTGTCAGATTGGTTTCCTGCTTGCTGTTTTAGTAATTTGTTCCAATCTTTGCAGGATGCTTTAAGGACCTTTTTGTTGCGGAAGCTTGATAATTTTACAAAGGATGACAAATGCCAAATAACAATGATTTCCACATGGGCAACTGAATTATATTTAGATAAGGTTTGTCTGCTGCTTGCTGATTCCTGGACAAATAAATTTCTTCTTTCTCTTCTTCCTTCTATTGTGGTTTTAAATATTTACCTGTCTAGTTTGTTTGGCAAAGAGCAAAGCTTTACATTAATGCAGTGGATTTTAAATATTTACCTGTCTAATTTGCTTGCAAAGAGCAAAGCTTTACATTAATGCTGTGGATCATGGCTCAAGATTCCAGCTAGCTTCAGAATTGGTTGCATGTATATAATTCTTACATTCAGACATTTAACAACTTGGCCTCTTCTGATGTCTCTGGTTATAGAAACTCATTTAAACAGTGTGAAGGGTTTGTCAGAGGACACCTTCTAAGGCGCTTCCTTCATAAGTCTTTCCAAAAGTCCGTTATGGTAATGAATATGAGATTATTATTCTAATTTGTTAAAATTTTGGTTGCTGAAGTTTTACTAGACCATTACACTGCTAGTTGTAGTAGAAGAATAGGTTCCAACAAAGTTGGTTTCACCTTTGACTTTTTCTTTTTTATTATATATATATCAACTTAGTATCATAGAGAAAAAGTCCTTGCAGTACGCTGGGTTTGCGCACTAAGTTTCCAGATGCCTAGATTAATCTTTGTACATAATACCGTTGCACCCTTTATTAGACATTAGATCTTGCTAATTCTCTCTTAGACTTATTTGTATGCTTTAGACTATAGTGATGGGTTCTTGTTTATCAAAGATGACAACTTTTGGCCCACCAGTGTTTGTGCAAGAGAGTTTGTTGATTAGTTCTTAGATTTGTGGAAATGTATCCTTTCTTTGGCATCAGATTAATCGACTACTTCTGGAAGATGATGCTACATCTGATAATGTGAGTTCAGAATATCAATCAATCATCACGGAATTTCGTGCCTTTTTAAGTGACTGCAAGGATGTATTGGATGAGGCTACTACCATGAAACTTCTAGAAAGGTGCTTTCTCTTTTAGCTAGTTTTGCCTTTTACTTTTAGCTTTGCACATTCATAAAAACAAAGGATTATGTTGATTTCCTAATGTTCTGTCTACATGATGAAACTTCCATAATATCTAAAGCTTCTAGTGCAGTTTGTATTTGTACAATGTTTATCTTTGAGATATTCATCTGTGATTTCAATTTAAGATAAGTTAGAGAAAAGTTGGAGCCTAATCTTTTGTGCATTACTGTGTTTTGATTTCCTTGGCAAGGAGGCACTAGCATTTCGTTTTAAATACAGTTACCAGAGATATCAACTTTAAATGTCTGCTATGAAATTGTGCAGCTATGGTAGAGTTGATGAATTGGTATTCTTTGCTAGTCTTAAGGAGCAATATGAGATTGTGGTTCATCATTATATTCAGGTGCCTTTTCTTTAGCTACACTTTCTAATGCCATTGTTGTTTTAGCTGTATGGGTTAGATCAAGTTCTTCTACTCCCTCCTGTCTTGATCTTACATTTCTTCTAGCCATCATTCTGTGCAGTTACCGTCAATTTGGAGCTACTTTTCAGTATCAATACATATCGATGAGTGATTTAAGCATAATGTATTGTTGGTAGCTGATGAAATCATGTTCCTGATATGTGCGCTTAAATATTGAAGTTTGGACACTTTATGTAATGACTCACCATTAAAGAAAGATAGAGAATCCTATTTTATATGATTGTTGAAGCTTCATAGCCAGCTAAAAGCATGCCTAGTTAAAGTTAACAGATAACCTTTTATCAGGCTTGAACTTAACTTGTTTAGGTGCATCACAACATTATATGGCATTTTTGCTTGTCAATCAACTGCTTGCTTCCAGATTTCTTGGGAAAGGATGGTAAAGTTTAGAGAAGGCATATTTTTGTGCTCATATGGAAATAGCATGTGAGCCTGACTGTATATTGTTGATCTCCATGATATTAGCGTACTAGGAATATCAAACAATAGTGATGTCAGTGTAATTTTCATGTGACCTTTGTTTGTTTATATAGCTAGGAGAAGCAAAGAAAGCCCTGAGAGTTCTTCAGAAACCCAATGTTCCCGCAGAACTTCAGGTATGGACTTGTGGAGGATTAATTTTCTGGACTTCTCCATTGTCAGTGTGTATTAAGAAGTGATGTAACCTCTTTGCTTCCTCTACACATCTTTGCTCAAACTAATAGACAATGCATGCTGGGTTTTGTCCCTAATTTTTATATCGTTGAAAATATTTCTCATTATGCAGTACAAGTTTGCACCAGATCTTATCATGCTTGATGCATATGAAACTGTAGAATCATGGATGACCACAAAGGGCCTGAACCCAAGAAAGCTCATTCCTGCAATGATGCGTTATTCAAGTGAACCACATGCAAAGTAATGCATATCTCCATTTTTAGTTGTATGGTGCTTGTTTTCTGTTCCTTTTCATAATTTTCGTTTTCTTTGGAATTACATATGCCTCTCATCACTTGGCAATGGAGAGTGAGACACACTAATTATACTACAAATATTGCTTCTTTTATATGACTGTACAGACAGGTTTTGCTCCACTTGGCCATCTCTTCAGTCAATTTGTAACAGTTTCTCTTAACTTGTTATATTTAATGAGTTCTTAAAATGGTATTTTGGGGGTTTATTTGATTATTGGTTCTTTTCAATAACATATGAGAATGAAGTTAAATCATAAAGGATAAAAGAATAAATTTATCCATCTCTAGATGAGAATAAATTAAATTGTTAATACGAGCTTCACAATAAGTGCTTAATAACTTGAAATGTAATCAACTCAGCTGGTTTGATAGAGGTGAAACTAATTAGGAAGATTGACAGAATGAAAATAGTTTTTAACATCAAAGAGGAAAAGGTTGAGATTACCCTAAGTTAAAAATGGCATTCTTGCCCTGTAGCTTGATGGGACATGCTGACTGCAGGTTAATACTGTACTTGTGCTGCCTAATCTAATGCTTTGAGATGAATTGAGTTGATTACTAGCTGAATGTCAATTCTAATACTTTTATCTTAACGAGGAAGTTTTGAATGACATAACTCTATGTCATCCACTAGGGTGCATAAATAATTTGTCATTAACTATAATTGAAATGCATGTTTAACTAGAAACTGGTACTTATTGTGATAAGATTAAATTTGTGTTGGCCTTCCCATAAAATGTTTGTGCTCTTGATTTCTATGCAGGAATGAAACTCATGAAGTGATAAAATATTTGGAATATTGTGTTCATCGTTTGCAGAATGAGGATCCTGGTGTTCATAATTTGTTGCTCTCTTTGTACGCCAAGCAGGTGGGCTTGCTTACTAGAGTATGCTGCATCTCTGGTTAAAGTTTTAATTCCTCCTATCTTTCTTGTCACGTTCGTTACTTTTGGAGATGTGGAACATGTTAAAAATCGTTTTGTTATAATTCTGAGGAATTTTTCACTGGAGAGAAATTGTATGAACCTGCAAGCCTCTATTAGTTTCCCTTGCCATGTGACCTTCATCTCAAAAATTGATCAGTATTCTGTGATTTATACTCTTTCCTTTTGGTAATACCCTAATTTACAAAAACTGAAACTGATCAACTCTCACCTACTTAATAAATGTCCTTAAAATAGATTGATATTGTTTCTTGTTTTTCTACAACAAAGATTCTTTTGTACAGTTCCAAATTTTATGTATTTGTATTTTTTTGATAGCACAGACATAGACCGTGGCCAAAGGGCTTGTTTTAATTATTTTTCTTTGTTTGCGGACAATTTTCTGTTCAAATATGTTTGTGGTAAAAGCGTATGTATGTCTCTATGTATTTATCCATTGCCTGGTAGATCATATCAAAATAAAATTTTAACTACCTTGGTCGACATTTTGCTCTAGTTCTGGCTTTAAAAAGTTTCCATGAGGAGACAGTCTGCAAACCAACATTTCATGTGCATCAAATTCAAATATCACAATGCTGCTGTTTTGTTTCCCATGGAAGGATATATGGAGGAAGGTTCCACATTTTTCATGAATCTAACTGTTAGGTGTCTCTCAACTGGCTTTAGGAGGATGAGAGCACTCTTCTGCGTTTCCTGCAATGCAAATTTGGAAAGGGACAACCAAATGGCCCTGAATTCTTCTATGATCCAAAATATGCCTTGCGTCTTTGTCTCAAGGAGAAACGGATGCGCGCCTGTGTCCAAATATACAGTATGATGTCTATGCATGAAGAAGCAGTTGCTCTTGCCCTACAGGTAATACTTCCCTGCTGATAGTTTGGGATACAGATCTCACATTATGTATAAATTATACGACTTTTTTAATGTCAGGATGACAGGCTGAAATTTTAGATCTCTTGCTGGGGCAGCAGGAGAGCATTTCCCATAGTATCTCTATGTGATGTTGCTATTTGGGATGAACTGCTTGCATTGTATTTTATGCTCACTTAAAAATTAACTGATTCATCCAATCCCTATGACAATCAAATTGATGCATTGATATTTCTTAAATACTGTATATCCATCCTGCTTCTGACGTCGATTATATTAGTAGGTTGATCCAGAGCTTGCTATGGCTGAAGCTGATAAGGTTGAAGATGATGAAGACTTGAGGAAGAAACTTTGGCTTATGGTTGCCAAGCATGTCATTGAACAAGAGAAGGGAACAAAGAGGGAGAATATCCGAAAGGCTATAGCATTTCTAAAAGAAACTGATGGACTTCTGAAAATTGAAGATATCTTACCCTTTTTTCCAGATTTTGCATTGATTGATGATTTCAAAGTATGTTACCTTGTTTTAGTTACTCATTTCAGATACACTGTGATGATATTTTCCATAATTTTGTCATGTTTGGTTAACTTCCTGTGTTGAAAGTTTCTGCTTGCATTTTATATCAATCTAGATGGGCACAATTGGAAGTAAACCCGAAATTGATTCCTATTATATTCTCAGCTTGACATTTTTCAAAATAATTGTAGGAGGCAATCTGCTCATCTCTGGAGGATTATAACGAGCAAATTGAAAAACTCAAACAGGAGATGAATGATGCTACACATGGTGCAGACAACATAAGGAATGATATTAGTTCACTTGCACAACGATATGCTGTCATCAAGCGTGATGAGGAGTGTGGGGTAATGATGTCTTGATGTTTGTTGCCCAAACTTAGGAATTCTTTTAGCATAAACTAGATGGCTGTAGACATGATGATGGTGCTTGAGTCTTCTCGACTGTGTTTTTGTTTAATATCCTATGGCAAAATGATGTTCATGTTGACGCTTCATTTCCTTGGATTCAATTCTCACCCCATCTCTTAAGTTTGTAAAATGATGCTTTTCCATGTTTAGATTCTCATCCTCACTTAATGTTAACAGGTCTGTCGCAAGAAAATATTAAATGTGGCTGATGATTACCGGATGGCTAGGGTCTATACTTCAGTTGGGTCCATGGCTCCATTCTATGTCTTTCCATGTGGACATTCCTTTCATGCACACTGTCTGATTGCACATGTGACTAGATGCACTACTGAAGCTCAAGTAAGTTCACGGATATGCACCCTACTCCATTTTTGCCTGCTCTTGCCTCTAGCAAAATCAAATACCTTTGCCGTAAACTTCACTTGGCATTAGAAGGATAATGAAATTTTTTGACTTCTTAACCTAAGGATCTGATGTTCTTTTGTTTGAGTATTGGGAAAATGGTTCATATCGGAGCTTAAGTTCATCTAAATTAGTAAAATCCTTGTATTTTTATCTACATTAGTCCTAATTCTGAATATGAACTTGAGGATGACGCTTTGGCTGCTACTGATTTATTGCATAGAGAACCAATTGATAGAAGTCTTATTAACATCATACATGAAAGAAAATCTTTTGTTGGTTGAATTCTTAGTTCATCCCATGAAGGACAGATTGGGAAAAGTTCCTCTGCCCATATATCTGAAGAAATTTTAGTTTCCATTTTATAAATTTCTAGCTGCGCTTTACTTGAACTCTGTTACCTTAACTCATTACCTTCAATTTCTTGCTTCAATGATGTTGCAGGCTGAATACATATTGGACTTGCAAAAGCAGCTCACTTTACTGGGTAATGAACCTAGGAGGGAAATGAATGGAGGCTTAACTGAAGAGGAACCAATAACAAGCATGACTCCTGGGGATAAGGTCTGAATTTAATTTTGGCTTCCAATTCACTTCCTTTTAGTAAATGACAAACTTTTTATCTAAAATAAAAAAGACAATGTTAGATATTGTTCATATATTTGAAGTGCAGGTTACTACTTTTGACATTTTAGTATGTCTTGTGTGGTCTTAGGATTAAGTTTGCCTGGGGAACCTGTTGACTGATTTCTCCATGTGGTCTCTCAAATTCTGAATTGACCTACCCTTTTTCATGGTGTGTAGTATTACTTGTCATGCAAAATTTTCTGTGCAGATCCGGTCACAGTTGGATGATGCCATAGCCAGTGAATGCCCCTTTTGTGGTGATCTGATGATCCGTGAGATATCTCTGCCTTTTATCCTCCCAGAGGAAACAGATGAGATTGAATCATGGGACATAAAGCCACATAACCTCGGAGCTCAGAAGAGCGTATCATTAATCATGTGATTAGATCCTTTTGCATTATTCCTCAAGGGTGTGGTGCCTCTTGATTTGCTCTCTGTCTTCCTCACACCGTGACTTGTCCCCGATCCATGTTAAGGTAAGGCCTTTGTTGCTGCGGCAGGAAATGTTGGAGAATACAATTTGGATAATACTGAGGTGTATATTGCTTCTCTTTTTCTGGTCTTAAAATTGTTGTTGTATTTCTTTTATTCATATGTTCTTCTCTTGTTTTTGTTCGAGTGTTACGATTGTTTCATTCTATGTATTCTGAGGCGTACTACAATGTATTCTGAGGCGTATTTGTAGTACGTTGTTTGCGTTATAAATGAGGTTATTAGTGAGCTTCAAGGACGTTAGAATAGAAATGACCACATGATGGTTTTGTTCTCTGATTTTAAGAAGCTATTGTCTTAAGATGACCCTATTTTCATTTCCACAGTTTCGCCACTAAAGCCTTTTTGTTCTCCATGTATGTGTAGACGTCCTGCATTTTTGTTCCGGAACAAAAATGAGCCCTAACTGTTTAAACTCATGGAATTCCTCACCGGCAACACACGTGCATTTCAAATATTATAGTTTAAATTTGATCTTCTTTACGATATTATATCATTGGCACTTGAGGAATTTCTGCTGGGTCTGTCTAGTATTGTTGTAAAAGTATGGCTAGTTCAGTGTGTTTTTTACGTTGCTTTGACTTTTTTATTGTGCCTATTGCATTTCTAACTAATTAATGTCTATTAAATTTGAAAAAAGAAAGTATAAATGGAGTTTTTTATATTTTTAACTGTCCTCATTGAAAATAAAATTTAAAATTTTTCTTTCTCATATTTTAATTATAACTTTGATGGGAAAGGAAACATGAATTCCAAACCATAATTGAAAAATAAATGGAAACTAAATTCAAAATCATTTGATGCTAAATGAAAAAGTGAAAAAGAAAAAGAAGATAAAAATAGATAAAGTAAATTTCCACTATGAATTACGAATTTTAAATTTTTATCAGACCTTATTTAATTAGCTTTCTTGATCTCCTATTCATCTTTGTTTTTTAATATTATAACATATATTGATGTAAATAAGTGCATTATTTATAAATTCAAACTCTTAATCTCACATTATTTGTGTGAGATTCGTGTCAGTGGGTTAAATGGCCTTTGACATATCAAACATGCATTTATAATATGAGGGTTAAATTCAATTTGTCTTCTTGTACTATGATTTTGGTATCAATTATCTCCCTCTACTATGAAAACCTTCAAACATCCCCCCGGAGTCTCTCACACCGTTAGAAAATTGATGGAATAATTGGATGATGTGGCAACAATTGTTTCTTTCTTGGCTTTGTGACTTGCAAATCTTTT